>JARJEB010028312.1:0-11321 GCA_030264535.1 Liometoxenus newtonarum
GCATGCGTTTTTACACTTTTTTTTCATTATGTAACAGTGTGATATGTCCATTTACTTCTTTCTCGTTACATGTTCAATGCAGTAATAGGCAATTGTTATTTGGGTTGCATGCGTTTTAAGATATTTTGACGTGCCCGCAGACGTGTTATCTCGAATTGGCATATTGACTCTCTAAAATATGATTGTGGGTGCGCAAAAAATAGTGTTCGCAACTTGTTGCGAAAATAACTATTACCTTATCGTATTTTGGTCTTGCTTTAACTATTTTATAAGGCTGTTCACCAGGTCTTACAACTTTAGCGTGCTTTAACCAAATATCACGGGAATGTAAAAGATGAACGCAATCACGGGAGTATACTTCCTCCTTACGAACGAAACCAAGTACAACTGCATCCGGTGGATAGATTGCTTGAAACTTCAATAAATGTCGTTTTAATACATAAAGAGGATGATCTTTATATCTGAAAAGTAATAATATTATTGAAATACTCTTTCAATTTCAATTTTTCAGATCTTAAGTCCGTCACTTACTCTGTTATGGTTTTCGGCAATGGTTGATCCAATTGCAGTCTCGCCAGATCATCATCTTCCGCTTTATCTCTAGCAGTTTTCGTTCCAATGAAGTTCGTCAAAGACGTTTGCCACCACACTGGAGCTATCCTCAACTTCCTAGTAACTGTGTTCCAATTTGGGCAATATCTCTTCGTAACATCCTTGATCCTATTAGCATTGTCCCACGACAAAATGTAAGAAATCGGATGTGATGCCTTATTGTAAATTTCCTTGATACAGTGGACCTTTCCAGTTATAACATCAGCACTTATCCATTTCTCTTCCTCTTCCAAAAATACTTCCACCCATATATCAATGCCTTTAGTTTTCTTCTTTTCCATTTCTGATTTTTCCTTAGCCAATGCTTCAAGCTGACTTCGGGGCAAAACACGCTTCTTTACTTTTGTGTTCGGAGGGGGCTTCTTCTGTCTGGGAGATCGAGAATCTGGTATAAAGTCGCTGTCACTATCTTCTTCTCTATAGGACTTGCGAGATTTTCGAGATTGTCGAGCATGTCTTTGTTTTTCTTCCCGCACATTGGATTTTACCAATTTAATTATCTCTTCTTTGACATCAAACGTTTTCGGTGAGAAAAACCTACTACTGCCCGTTGAAATAGTCGACTTACTAGGAGAAGTGTTAACGTTGGGTGGCGGCGATCTTAATTTACTTATATTGGGAGAATCCTTGTGAGGTTTCCTCTGAAATGGAGTGCGTGGCGTACCATCATCAGAAGTGGTGGTGGTGGTGGTACCTTGTGTTTTTGAACTTAACGAACTCTTTTTATTGATTTTAACGTCGGAATTCGACGGTGGGGTTTTTATTGACTTAAGTTTAAGTTTAGATGGTTTATCATCAGCACCATCCAGCTGGCTAATTCTGTAAATGTTTTCTTCATCCTCAGAAGTATCAGACGATTCATCCATGTAACCATCAACTTGGGGTACAACTTTAGAGCGACTCGAAGGCGCTCGGATTTTAAATTTGTTTGGATTTTTCGGCTTTGCCTTTAATTCATTATCACTTTGAAAATCAGAATCTAATAATAAATAGTTTGGTGTAGGCGATGGCATTCTTTTACATGATCTTTTTCGTCTTTTTGTAGCTTCCAGTTTTGGTGTAGTTTCCTCCTTTTGAAGTTCCATTTCCATCGATTCTAATTCATTAACCATTGGCGACTTTGATTTTGATCTTCGCCAAGAAGCTCGATCAACAAAACCATCATCATCAGTTGACTTTGATTTCAATAATGATGATTTCGCTGCTGGAGGCGATTGAACTCTTCTACAAGATCTTTTCTGTCTTTTTGTAGCTTCCAGTTTTGGTGTAGTTTCCTCCTTTTGAAGTTCCATTTCCTTCGCTTCTAATTCATTGACCATTGGTGACTTTGCCTTAGATCTTCCCCTCATCCCCTCATCATCAGTTGACTTTGATTTCAATAATGGCGATTTCGATGCTGGAGGCGATTGAACTCTTTTAGAAGATCTTTTCTGTCTTTTTGTAGCTTCCAGTTTTGGTGTAGTTTCCTCCTTTTGAAGTTCCATTTCCTTCGCTTCTAATTCATTAACCATTGGCGACTTTGACTTAGATCTTCTCCAAGACGCACGATCAACAAAATCGTTATCATCATCTCTAGTAGTAAGTTTGAGTTTAGTCAAATTAGGCCTTTTAGGCTGTTCAAGTGATATCAATGTTGCTAAGGTTTTATCAATACAAAACTCCATTTTTGATGATCCTTCAACTCCAGCAAGTTTCTCTTCATTTTTTTGCTTTGATTTGGCCTTAACTGATTTTGTTGACCCTTCTGAAGCAGATTTGAGTCTTGTACCACGAGTTTTTGTGTCTGGAACTCGTGATTCATTAGATTTTTTATCTTTTTCTGCCTTTGGACACGATTTCGATCTTAATGACTTAAATGATGTGAAAACTGATTGTTCGGATTGAAAGTCGTCATCAGTGGAAGAGGTAAGCAACTTTAATTTACTTAAATTTGGCTTTGATAATTTTGGAGGCATTTCAGAATTGGAAGAATCGTTTGTAGATTTTGTTCGTTTACTTCGGGTAATTGTTCTTGGCTTATCTGACTGTTGATCAGTTTTATTAGTCCGAGAATATTTTACTTTCGCTTCCTTGGACTCCTTTAGCAATTTAGATGGAATTTCAGATTTAGCGGCATCTGAAGCCGATTTAGATCTTTTACCACGAGTATTAGTTCCAAGAATAGAAGCTTCGCTTTCCGATTTCGAACGTGTTTCCACCTGTTTAGCAACTTCTTTTGCCTTGCTCTCTCCTTTAACGTCTTTATTAAGTTTTTTTCCAGCGGTTTTAGGAGTCTTCCCTTTCTCAAAACCCGAAGTCTTGGGCTTCTCTAATTCGCGACCTTCCTTATTGCTTTCATTTTTTAAAGAACACAATTCATGGGCAGGCGGCCGTAAGGGTTCAACTTGTAAAGATAATACCAATCTACACTGCATGCCCATAGCTCTCAAGATTGCTATGTAAATATAAACCAAAACATTCACATTTGTTGCTGTTTTCTCACAAATATGATGTTCCAACTTCTCTTGCAATTCCGCATATTTTTCATCTTCTTCAGGAGTATATTTCATTGTTTTATGGTACCATGTAGTGATCTGTTCCAAATATTTTAGGTTTGTCCTATTGGTAGGATAGCTATTCTGTGATGGCAGTAGAGATAATGCAAGCGCCATGATATTTTCTTGATTTATAATATCATTCACGTAATTTCCATGAGCGATCCAACATAACAAATGGACTTTGTGTATCAATACCTGGTTTTCTTTCTTAATACGGTTCATACGTCGTTTGAGAGCTGCCATTAGATCGATGCGTTTCTTCTTCTTAATCATATTAGGCATTTCGACAGTGACTTGCACTCCTTCTTGAGGAATTATATTGGTTTCTTGTGACTCTTGGACTTCTTCCCAATCTTCTTTTTCCGATTCATTATCGGATTCAAAGTCGCTGGCGTGAAAACCTACTTCGGCCAAATCTTTAGCTAAATCTGTAAATGATAATTTGCAACTAATCAAATAAAAATAAGTAATATAAAGTTGTAATTATTATACCAAAAGGTTTTTCACCAATAGCAAGTAAATCATCAACTTCATCTTCATTATTCGCTTTTTCAGCTTTCCTTTTAGCAAGATAAGCTTCCACTTGCTTTCTAGCTTCTTCCAATTCCACAGCTTGTTTGTTTAATTCCTTAAAAGGATCAATCTGTGATGTTTGTATATCCAAAACTGCAATGGCAGGGAATGATGCTTTTGAACTTGAAGCCACCGATTCATCTTGACTTCGATTTCTATTTTCCACGTAAATATTGAGCGGCTCATCTGAATCAGTATCGCTCAATCTACCCTTCTTTTCCTCGACAAAAACTTTCTCCTTAACAGGTGGACTAACTTGGAAAAACGATGAGTTTAATTTGAGATCTTTTGGTTTTTGCAAATAATTTTCAATGTCACTCTCGCTACTTGAAGAGCTATAATCGATGGCTTTCGCTTTCTTTTTTGGGGATGTTTCTTCATTTTCATTAAGTGATTCATCTGATTGTGATTCTCTTGATTTTTTTCCACTCAAATCATTCATTTTTACCTATTTGAGAACAAAGAAAATTAAAGATAAAAAAAACCTTGAGGAAAAAACTACTAACCTTATAATACTGATTAATCTCAGGAACAAAAATCAAATTAACAAAAAGACGATAAAACCTAATACATAACAATGGTAGGAGCACTTAATACTAATAAGTTAACAGAATCAACACATATTTACAGCTTTATTATCGTTAAAAATTGTTAATAATTTTGGAAACAAAACGAGATTCTCACATGGCGGCTTTTTAAAACAACATGGCCTCGCTCAGTGCTTACGCGCATGCGCTCGTTGGTGATTTGCATAAAAATTAAAATGATGAATAATGCGTTAGTAAACAGTTTAATTTAATTGAATCTATCTTGAACAGAATAAATAAACTGCATTTGTTTGTAAATATAATATTTAATAGATTTATTGAGTTGAGAATACATTCATTTTAAAAATTAAAGTTCTTTATGAAATGTCTGTAGGGGGCGTTAACATTTGACCTCTTTGACCTTGACATTGTAAATTTCCGCTTCCGGTAGGCGGTCCATAGCGGCAAGCTGTTTTGAATGCCATCTTCATACTTCATAACGATAATGATTTGAGAAGCAGAAACAGAAAGACAAGAATTACTGTTTAAAACCAATAAATTGTAAAGATTTAAAAAGAATGAAGGCGATGGCAAATCATTACGTGGTCACTGCACACAAACCGACAGCAGTAAATGCTTGTGTTACAGGTAAACAACTAGAATACAATAAACACACAAGCATTACACAATCCAACCTCACTTTATAGGAAATTTCACATCGGCAACCGAATTGAATTTAATTGTGGCGAAAAACTCCCGATTGGAAATCTATTTGGTAACACCCGAAGGTCTACGGCCTGTAAAGGAAGTCGGTTTATATGGCAAGATTGCTGTTATGAAGTTGTTTAGACATCAAGTGAGTACATTTCGTTGCCATTTTTCTGGTATTGTAATGCTTTCTTATCATTTTTTGCAGCATGAGAAAAAAGATTTGTTGTTCATTGTTACAATAAGATATAATGCTATGATATTAGAATGTATCAATGAGGGTAATAACTTGGAAATTATTACGAGAGCGCATGGTAATGTTTCCGACAAGATTGGAAAACCATCGGACACCGGCATTTTAGCTGTGATTGATCCTAAATCGCGCGTTATTGGTTTAAGGCTTTATGATGGCTTGCTCAAGATTATACCTTTGGAAAAAGATAATTATGAATTGAAGGCATCGAACATTAGGTACAATTTATCGAATTCACTTTTAAATTTAAACAAAAAACCAATTTTTAGTATAATTTGATTGTTTTTTTTTAGAATGGACGAATTGCAAGTTTTTGATGTAGAATTTTTGCACGGATGTGCAAATCCAACAATAATATTGATTCATCAGGATCCAAACGGCCGGCATGTGAAAACTCACGAAATATCATTAAGGGAAAAAGAATTTGTTAAAACACCGTGGAGACAAGATAATGTCGAATCGGAGGCTTCAATGGTGATACCTGTCCCTTCACCTTTATGTGGTTCAATTATAATTGGCCAGGAAAGCATTTTGTATCATGATGGTATTACTTCCGTTGCTGTAGCTCCACCAATTATTAAAGTAAGTCATCGCTTTTCTTAATATCTTTGAAAATTATGCTTAAAATTGCATGGAAGCTGAATTATTATTGAAATATAATATAAATATTTTATCTATTCTTTGTACAGCAAAGTACGATCATTTGCTATGCAAAAGTAGATCCCGGTGGTTACAGATACCTGCTTGGCGACATGGCTGGTCACTTATTCATGTTGTTCCTCGACGTTGAAACTCGAGGTGATGACACTGATGTGGTCCGCGACTTAAAAGTGGAACTTCTTGGAGAAATTTCAATCCCTGAATGCATAACTTATCTGGACAACGGGGTACTCTTCATAGGCTCACGAATGGGCGATTCCCAACTTGTAAAACTGAATACCAAACCAGACGATAACGGATCGTATGTTACTCCGATGGAATCCTTCACGAATTTGGCACCTATATTGGACATGTGTGTGGTTGATTTAGAAAGGCAGGGACAGGGACAGTTGGTTACATGTTCTGGCGCATTTAAAGAAGGTTCCTTGAGGATTATAAGGAATGGTATTGGAATTCAAGAACATGCTTCAATTGATTTACCGGGAATCAAAGGCATGTGGGCGCTGAATATTGCATCGGGTACTAAGTTTGATAACACATTGGTCCTGTCCTTCGTTGGACACACGATTATATTGAGTCTGAACGGGGAAGAAGTTGAAGAAACCGACATTGCTGGTTTTTGTTCCGACAATCAAACATTCTACTGCGGAAATGTAATTCATGATCAAATCATACAAATTACCCCCGCGTCGGTTAGACTCATATCGGCGCAAACTAAGAATCTACTTTCCGAATGGCAGCCTAAAAATGAGAAAAACATTAGTGTAGTTGCCTGCAATACGGAACAAATTGTTGTTTCGACTGGCAGCGAATTGTTCTACATTGAAATACAACCGTCGGAACTGATCTCCAAAGGGAATACAACGCTTGACGTGGAAGTTGCTTGCTTGGACATTAGTCCATTGGGCGAAGGTGCTACCAGATCGGATTTGGTTGCTGTTGGTTTATGGACTGATATATCAGCGAGAATCCTACGTTTACCGGACTTGACTGAAGCAACCAAAGATACTTTGGGCGGTGAAATAATTCCGCGATCGGTGTTAATGACCAGTTTCGAAGGCTCCAATTATTTGTTGTGCGCTTTGGGTGACGGTTCAATGTTTTATTTTATTCTGAATAGGGAATCCGGTAGTCTTTCCGATAAAAAGAAGGTTACTCTTGGCACACAACCAACAGTATTGAAGGCTTTTCGATCGTTGAGCACGACGAATGTGTTTGCATGTTCTGACCGACCCACCGTCATTTATTCGTCGAATCATAAATTGGTGTTTTCCAATGTTAACATGAAGGAAGTCAATCACATGTGCAGCTTGAATGCTGAAGCTTATCCAGATAGCTTGGCTCTGGCTACTGATAGCTCTATAACTATTGGCACTATTGATGAAATACAGAAGTTGCATATACGTACCGTACCGCTACAGGAATCTCCAAGGAGAATTGCTTATCAAGAACAGTCTCAGGTTAGTAACGATTCAAATATGTGACAGTCGCCATTTTGTAAGACAAAACTCAGTGATGGCATTTGCACCGGGTGCAAACGTTTATGTACCCAAAACACCAGGTGTAATGATTCAATGCACCGAATGTTTGATTGCACCGTTTACACCCATTTTATGCGTTCGATATGCTACTGTAAACTACTCAGAGTAGTTGCGAACCACTCAGAGTAGTTACGGTGGCATATCGAACGCATAAAATGGAAGCAATGTACCAATTGCGTGCAACCGTTGGATGGCATGTAATTCGAGATTCATAAGATTCAAATAATTTTAAATTTTAAGGTTATTGTGGGTGCAAACGTTCATTGTACCCGGTGCAAACACTGTTTATTTGCACCGGTGCAAACCTGCTTGCCATCATTGACAAAAACATTACGAAAAGGTTGGACTTATTTCTTTATTCTTATAGACTTTTGGTGTAATTTCCGTTCGAATGGACATACAAGATTCCACCGGTTTAAATCCATCAAGACCGAGCGCTAGTACGCTTGCGCAGTCTGTGACAGTATCGAGTAGCGTCGGTTCGCTCTCCATAGGTAAGTCAAGTGCGTCGATTGCTGGTTCCGGTTCAGCCGCTGAACACGGCAAAGAAGTCGAAGTTCATAATCTACTCATCATCGATCAGCACACATTCGAAGTGCTGCATTCGCATCAGTTGATGCAACAAGAATACGGCATGTCGTTGATATCGTGTCAATTAGGCGACGATACGAATACGTATTACATTGTGGGCACGGCAATTGTCAATCCGGATGAAGCGGAACCGAAACAGGGACGCCTAATTATGTTCCATTGGAACGATAATAAGTTGACACCCGTCTCCGAGAAAGAAATCAAAGGTGCTTGCTATTCGCTTGCCGAATTCAATGGGAAATTGTTAGCTAGCATCAATAGCACTGTACGATTGTTTGAATGGACGGCCGAGAAAGAATTGCGTTTGGAATGTTCGCATTTCAATAACATTATTGCCTTGTACTTGAAGACGAAAGGTGATTTCATACTTGTCGGTGATTTGATGCGTAGCATGATTTTGTTGCAATACAAAACGATGGAAGGCAGTTTCGAAGAAATATCACGGGATTATAGTCCTAATTGGATGACGGCTGTTGAGATACTGGACGACGAAGTATTCCTAGGCGCTGAGAATTCGCGTAATATGTTTGTTTGTCAAAAGGATAGTGCAGCAACGACAGATGAGGAACGATTGCAAATGCAATTAGTTGGTCAGATTTATATTGGCGATATGATTAATGTGTTGCGGCATGGATCGCTTGTGATGCAGAATTTGGGTGAGACTTCAACGCCAACGTCGGGATGTGTGTTGTTTGGTACGGTCGGTGGGGCAATTGGTTTAGTTACGCAGATTCCAACCGATTTCTACGACTTTTTGTTGGAATTACAAAACAAACTCTCGGTTGTCATCAAATCGGTCGGAAAGATTGAACATGCTTTCTGGCGTTCTTTCCATACTGATATTAAGACCGAACCTTGCGAAGGTTTTATCGACGGGGACTTGATTGAGAGTTTCTTGGATTTGTCACCGGACAAAATGAAGGAGGTCGCATCAGGATTACAAGTATGTTAAACTTATAACATAAAATATGTATTTGTCTTGTTGTTTTGGGTATAACTTTAATGGTTCTAGGAATGCAATTCACCGAAAGAAAAAAATCTAGAGATGATTGATGTCCGGACATTTATTTTTTTGGACATTTATTCTAATAAATGTCCGGACATTTTTGGACATTAATTATCAGACATTTTTTCAAATTAATGACACTTTAGGACACTTAAACCGGACACTTCTTTTTGAAAAAAAAATCAAAATTGCAGAATGAAACTTTTTTTATACACTTGAAACAATTCACCAACTCTGGCACAAATCGCAGGTCACAAAACTCGCTCACAATGTTTCATTTTTAAGGTAAATTTGTGACCTTGGGCTTTTGTGCCACCGGACTTTTATGAAAGTGTTGTGTCCACATAAATATCTTAATGTCCAAAATGGAAAATTTCCATCGCTCATCTCCAAAAACTCTATTTGTGGATTCGGTGAATCTTCCGAATACCAACTTGCATTTAAATTGCTTGCTTGCATTGTATCGGTTGCGCGTTTTGTGCTCTAATTTGCTGTTTTTAGATCGTCGGTGAAGGCAACATGAAGCAGGAGTGTACTGTTGATGATTTGGTTAAAATCGTTGAGGATCTTACACGTATTCATTAAATTAGATAAGTATTCTTCTTTAGTTATATATTATAATGAGTACCTACATTTAATGTTTTTCCTATGTGAATAATAAATACTCTGTATATTGCTAATTGTTGTGTTTTTATACATGAACACAAACATAAATATTACAAAAGTGGGGTTAGCCCTTGCCACAAATACAAAAACCACAGTGCTAAGCAAATTAGCAAAATATGATTATCAATTCTACGCAGTGTTCGAAATAGTTTCGAACTTTCGAGGGCTTGGCTTAGTAATTGTCATCCATGATCCAACCGTATAAGTTAATAAATTGATTGTGTTGACTGGCATGTTGAGAATAAATACGATTCTGTTCTGTCTAGCTAAGGACCTTGATCGCTAATGTCAACAGAGCCAACGAAACAAGAAACTATTTACAGTAGAAAATCGTTGGACTCTAGTTAATAATTCACAATTTAGTTTAGTACTGATTACAAAGCCGGCTAACACAGTTATTCAATAAAATCAATTAAAGTTTAACTAACGTTTAACACTTTAGCAGTACGATTATACTATCGAGTAATGGCAACTACAAGTGAAAAGATAAAAATTATTAAAAAGCATATCAAGAGCTACCCAGATTTTCCATCAAAAAACGTTCAATTCAGGTAACACTTTGATTCAGTTGTTATACCTACTATAATATTTATAAACAAATTGATCGCGACTCAAGTTGACTGATTGATGTCGAATCATTTTCGATAATTTGTTATCTTTGTTATGTACATTTCAGAGATATTTTTTCTGTATTACGCGAGCCTCAAGTGTTTGCGTTGTTGCGTGATGTTCTGGTTGAACACGTAAAAACGTTAGAATTCGACTGCATTGTTGCTTTGGATAGTAGGGGTTTTCTGTTTGGACCAATTTTAGCATTGGAACTAGGAAAACCTTTTGTTCCGATTAGGAAGAAAGGGAAATTACCAGGAAACACGAAAAGTGTTATTTATGCGTTAGAATATGGAGAGGTAAATATAATGAAAAAAGTATTATAACAAAACAACTATTTGTGAGTTTTTTCAAGGATGTCTTTCAAATACAAGAAAATAGTATACAACCCGGTGATCGTGTTGTATTAATAGATGATCTACTGGCAACAGGCGGCAGTCTATCGGCATCCTGTAAATTGGTTCAATTATTAGGTGGTTTTGTGGTCGAGTGTCTTGTTATAATGGAGCTCAATGACCTTAAAGGCCGGGATAAAATACCGGAAAAAGTGCATTCGTTTATACAATATTAAAAACAATATTTAGATATTTATACAGTAGGTAAATGCAAGTAGTAAAGAATTGCCGGTTCTACTCCAGCGGAGGAGGAGGACCTACGGATTCTTTTGCCCGCCAGGTGGCACTAGTTGTTTGTTTACATAATTACATGAGCTGTAACCCAAGGTACTGTCCGATAGGTGGCGCTAGTGTTAAGAACAACAGTGTTAGGAACATCAAATAGACATTGTGTGTTAAGAACAATACTGTTAGGAACATCAAAATGGCTACTACTGTCTGTTTGATGTTGCTAACAGTATTGTTCTTAACACACAATGTTTATTTGATATTCCTAACAGGATTGTTCTAAACCTACAACTAGCGCCACCTGGCGGGCAAAAGAATCTCTAGCTCCTCCTCCGCTGGTGTAGAACCGGTTATTCTTTACTACTAATACATTCCGGTATTTAATAAATTTGATAAATCACTCAAAATGTTTAAT
>JARJEB010028315.1:0-17703 GCA_030264535.1 Liometoxenus newtonarum
ACTCTTACTGACTAAACTCCCACCTAAATACCTACCTTCGGAAAAAGATCCATGGATAGGAAGCCTGGAGGCGCCTCTGCCGCAGAAAGGGGAGGACCTAGAATGCAAAAAGCAAGCAAACGGAACTTCAAAATGAAGAAAGAAAGAAGAAGAAGGTGGAAAGATTTGGTGGGGTGGGTGATCAGGACATTGGATTCGAGGTGAGGGAGGGTATGGAATTGATGGCCGGGGAGTCGTGGTCCGTCAGCTTTCCGAGAAATTTTGCTCTAAGAAGGAGGGCAGAGTCATGGAGAGATGTGGGTTGCTGAATAAATTTCAGTGTTTCTGGTCAAGTAGTCGGCATCAACTGCCTTGCGCAGCATCCTGTTTCGGAACGAGTCCAGTTTCTTGGTGAAATTCGATGGGTGTGTGGCTGCCGTATGACAGCTGTGGGCCGATGATGGCCTTGACTAACTTAAGCTTGTTGGGAACCGAGAGGGGATTGACTTGCCAAGAATACTTGACAACATTCTAGCGGATCTTTTGGCAATACTCAAGCGGTAACGACAATGCTTGGACCAAACAGCGGAATTTTTCTGAAACGAAACGCCTAGATATGTACCAGATTGATTGATCTTAGAATGAACACCATCAATTCTGATCACATCGGGCTGAAATCCTTGTTTTTACAGTTTTTTTAGTTCCGCTGCTCGGCACCAGGGGGCGTCACCGCTGAGGTTTCGCTTCTCACCACCGCGTGAGACGGCGCCACCGTCGAGCTGGAGGTGGAGGATCCGGGAACCGCTCATTTATACTACTGGCTCCCTTTCATTTCGTCAAGGCACACCTGAAGAACATACCGAAGAGCCGAGGAAATAGTTAGTTAACCGTCATGCGTCTTACCCGTCGTTATAACATTGAAGATTGTTTTGTTCGTCGAAAAGAAGTAGAAGAAGTCGAAGAGAGAAGAAGGTTGAAGAAGAGTCGAACGAAAGAAGAAGATTGTTTGTCCAGAAGTAGAAGAAGCCGAAGAGAGAAGAGGTCGAAAGAAAGAAGAAGATTATTCGTCGAAAGGGAAAAGTCTGAGAAAGAAAGAAAAAACACATTGCCATCGTTTAAAAACGAGGAATAAAAAGCGGATTAAAGAAGAAGAATCCTCGTCGTCGTCGTCATCGTCTGAAATAAAGAATAGTAGAAGAAGATTAAAGAAGAATTGTCATCATCGTCGTTGTCTTGAATGGACCTGGTACCTAAATATTGTCGTAACGCAATGGTCCCCGAATTACCTGTCGAAGTCGAAGTTTCACGTTTTGTAGTATGGTATTGCATTGAGGAGGGAACTTGGTTCGACTTTCCAGGGAACATGGTTGTTAGAAAATATTTGATTTTGGACTGGGTTTGATTCGGAAAAAAAAACAAAATGTCGGCTGACATTCGAAATTATAAATTTAATACTCATTTTCTCCTAGTTAACATAAACCGGTTATGAATTAATGCCCCGTTCACAGATAGAGTTGTAGCGATGTATGTGGACTGAGGACTCCAAACCAAACTGGCATATTCAAGTTTAGAGCGTATGCACAGGACGTAGGTACAAGGTTTTGGAAGCCATCACATTATTGACTATTTTAGGATTGAGAAATACAAATCCTAGCATTCTAAACGCACTGCCACAAAGACTTTCAACATGATCACGAAGAGTACGGTTAATAATATACCTAGATCATCAAAGCTATCACACCTTACAAGTATTTGGCCGTTTCATCACATCAACTGCTGATTACCCAAGTTAGTCACTGACGAGATATATTCGGTGAACATGACTAGATTCGTTATGGTTGAACGTTTTGGCATAAAACTATGCTGTGCTGGTGAGATAAGCTGACTAGTTTGCGACAGAAGTACGGAATGCAACCACATTTCCAATACTTTGGAAAAGTTGCAAAGTACCGAGATGGGCCTCTAGTTGCAGACATCACTGGTGTTATCCTTTTTTTGAAGATGGGGCAAATACGTGCAATTTTCCAAGCACCCAGCCAAGCTGAAAAGCATAGCTAGTGGCCTAGCGAGGCAGAATCTGCAATCTTTAACCAAAAAGCTAGGGACTCGGTCAACACGGCAACCATCTAGTCGGGCAACCCTGCATCATTGGTCGAAGTGCTAGCAAAAAAGTCAGTAAAGGCAAGGCATCCACTATACTGGCTGGTGTGGTTAATACACGAGCCTTGATCACAATTTCACCAAGTATACGAGTGGTCCCTTCTGTGACTGGATGAAGTTCCAGAACTTTTTCTGTGCCGTGCTGTTGGACGAACCAACAGAAAGCATGATAGTATGATTAATAAGCACGTCTACACTTCTGTGCCAGTTCAGCCCTTTTATTACTGTAAGCACAGCAAGCCCATACCGTCTGTATCTCCTCAAGTAGCGTTCCTTCAGTCCGTTAGGTAATTGCAAACAAGTGACTGAAACGTTCAGTGAACTTATTTAGAGCATCATCAACGTTTTGGGACCAATGATTTCTTATTTTCTTGAAGCGTACCTATAGGACTCGGCCCAAAAATGTCGAAAACTACCTGCCTGTCAAAATTGTAAGCTTCAGTCAACGTGTACCTATACCTATATAACAAAACATTTCTTTTTTATTTACTTGTCAATTTTATAATAATAAAAATAAACTTCTACAGTATAGGACACTATTGAAATTATTGTATTCTCTTATTATTTATTCTTTTAACCTAATTCATAATTTCAAATGAATGCTAAATTTACATAGGAACATGTCATGGGTTTCCTCGGAAATGTTCTACATAGGCAACCGAAATTACGACATCGGCTAAATGACCTTTCGGACAAATGAGCATCCGATTGTGCACGAAGTCTTACGAGTCATAACGACATCGGCTAAATGAGGTTTCGGGCAAAGTAGTTTTCGGTTAATTGCGCGTTCTGACAAATGCGCTTTCTGCCAAATGCGCTGTCTAAGCAACGAGCATCTGATTGTGCACGAAGTCTGAACTGGTTATTTTGAGAGTAATTAGGCAATAGACCATATTCCGTCATATTGCGACATTTGCGCCGCTTTTGTGGAACTATTTTTGGCTGACCTTGCGCAAGGGTACACGATTTACTGCAATGTACTTCTTATGGGAATTTCGAATTTTCAATCATCAATTACTTGTTCACTACATACTTATATACCGGGTGTTAGGGCATAAGGGTGAACATAGGAAATTTACACGGTATGTCATCTTTTAGCATATTCCTGCCCCCATTTGCTCGGAAATGAACCGAAATGATTTTAAAATAATTTATTTGATGTGATTTCGATTTATTTTCATGCAAATTGGGAGCAGGAATATGCAAAAAGATGATATACAGTGTAAATTCCCTATGTTCCCTTTTATGCCATAACACCCGGTATACATTTTAAAATATTTTGTATGATTATAATATGAGTCTGCCATAAATAAACAATTCTGTAGTTTTTTCTCGAGTTTATATCAAAATGTGAAGGTAGAAATCACATTTTTCGCGGTTTTTGTTAAACTTACATTTGGGGGAAGCTTATCTAGCCATCAATGGCTCTAACGCTGATCTTGACCACCTTTTGCTGCGCCGCCACAGGTGTCACTGTGCACGTACCAAGCAGTTTCAATGCTAATTCTAACCGTGATTTATATAAAATTATAATTATTCCCATTATCGAAAAATTAATGCTCATGCTATAGAAGAAATGCAATTTTCTAATGGTCGTTCAAATGGGAGAATTTTTCTGTACCACTGCTCTTGAATTTCGCGCCTAAAACTGACAAAAGTGACACATTTATGCCGTCATGCGAATAGGTCTATTGGAACAACTCTGAAGTGCGTGCAGATTTACAACCTTTTTAACCTTAAGGGTTATGATAAGCCAAATGTCGTTCAGAAAAACAGTTTGGTTTGACCTGGGTTATCATAACCCGCGATCAGATTTTGCACAAAGGTTACCTAAGGTAAGCTTTCGTCAACTCGCTCGGAGAGGTGGTTTACAGTAAAACATCTCCTCTCCCCGCCCAAATGAGCGCGCAAATCGAAAATATCATAACCAAAAGTCGCCAAAATGAGTGCGCAAATCAAAATTATTATTCCAAATTGCATTTGTAATTACTAAAACTGCTGTTATCTCACGCAATGTTTTGGATTGTAAGGAATTTACATACATCAGATGCGACCTCGGATGCGGCACACGAACGACATAACCATAACCTCACATTTCGTTATCCACCGACCGTGAGCGATCAGTTTTTCTGCTAGATTTGGGTAACCATGGGGTAACCCAATGTATGACGTCCCATAACCCAGCTAAAGTTAACCCAAACCTCGGAATCTAAATCTGAACGCCCTCCTATCCTATCCAAGGCTTCAATTGTATTCGTTCGAGTTCGTATTTTCGTTTGCGTTCACACGAGAACACAAACTCATTGAATTATGCACATACAAATTTAAGGGTTCTTTTTTTGCTAACGTCCAAGAAGTGGAAGGAAGATTGTGTAATTGGAAGAGGAAAAAAACGCAAAGCTGCACAAACCGGATTTAGCAAGAGTGGGGGAAGTTGGTTATTGTTCTGCCATCTTCCCTAAACGCTAGAATTATGTATAATGATTATTAATAACCAACACCACACACATACCGCTGACGAATTATGATTCGACATGAATACATCACAACGCTGATTATTTCTAATGTATTTGCAAAAATTTCATCCATAACGTCAAAACAAGATATGTAAAAACAGCAAAAACATCCCCCCACTCTTTAATCTTCCGCTTGCATGGTCTCACGAAACGGTGCAAAAAGTATAAACCGGAATGCAATGGCAAACCAGCGGGTAGTAAATTGCCTAGTAGAACCTCTCAAATAGTGCGGATCGGAGACGGCGATAAACTGAGGGTCCCATATGGCTGTGTGAGAAACGTATAAAAATGCACACCACAGTCATATGCGCGAGGACGCCTACGTCCTGATAGGATAGATAAGGCACTCAAAGAAGAAGAAAGCAAAAAAAAGGTCATTCTGTCTTCCAGAAGAAGGCGGACGGTACCAAAAAACGTGCCCCAGTGCACCGTGCAAAGAGGCAGGGCCATTCCAGTTCGTATATAGTTCAATGCACAAACTTGACAGGCAATCGGAGCCTTGGCTGTTCAGGGCGGCGTTCAGGAAGTTCGCTCTCGATGCAAGAGCGCTCTCTAGAGCTACCAAAAGCGTTCAGATTATGCGGGAGCGCACTCCTAAGAGTGTAGTCCTGATAGTTGATCGTTCAGAATGTGCGGAGGAGCTCTCCCGCATACCCAGTCTGAACTGATTATTTTGAGAGTAATTAGGAAATTGTGCTAAACTCCAAAAAGACCGAAGAAACATAGAAGAAACCCGAATCACCAAACATATAAGTTAGGTTTGGAACAAGTTGGAATGAATTGAGAAAGGTGGGGCTTACTTTTTTTCCTAGGATTTAATAGTCACAATTACCATCAATGTTTCATCTTCATCAGATGATTCTACTAAATCATTGAGAACTACATGTTTGCAAGCCATTAAAAGCGTAATGACTCCTGGAGCCCGTTCAGGAAGTACGCTCACGGGGTAGAGCAATTTTTGGAGAGTAATTCGGTTTGTAGTCCTGAGAGCGCACATAATATAGGCATGACATAGACATAGAACATAACCTGCGGAATAGAAACATGCAAGCGAGCATGCAAAATTGCAAAATGCTATACTACGGTTATCTTATTTTACGTTTCATTGTGAACCGTAGTATAGAATTTTGTGTTTCGCTTTGAAGGTTATGTTCTTGTGTTATGTCAATCATGAACCATGTTTTATTGGATTGTTGAAATGGTAGCACATCCAGCAATCCATTAGCTGTAGAATAATGTTGATTGGCGATCCTTGTAGGATATTCAAAACACCTTCGGACAACATGTAGATAGATAGTTTTCTGAAGTCAGTATTTAGCCAGTTATACGCAAATATTTTGACAGGCAATAGCTTCTTTCTTTACCAGCCGTTGTTTATATTTACTTCAGGTTCTAGTTAGATATACACCTGCCCAGATACCAAATTTCACCTCGATAAGTACTTTGCTTTCCCGCAATTTCACTAACAGACACACAAACATCACTTCAAAATCCACCCAGACCTCGGTATTTTTGACTGATTACATATCTTTCCTTACCATATACCTTCGGCAATACAGTATTTGAGTATTCGAACAATTTATCAAATATAACTTTGTTGGAATTTGCGGAGACAAATTTCAATACAAAATGATTTATAAAACAACTCTTCTTGTAGATACATATAATACATGAATTAACAAACAATATAATATTTTATAAAACCGTTGCGTTACTTTGTAAGAACTCTTCATTTTTTCGAATTGCGGCATTATTTTATGTATTTACATACGCATTGATAAAATATACTATAATAGAATTATTAACTAATATACATTAAAGAATCATCTACGAAAATCAATGAAACAATTAAATGATAGGCCCTTCATTGTGTGGAAATGAACTTAGAAAAAGCTAGAATGTGAAAACGTGTTTCGATTAAAAGTTACATCATTGTAGGTAAAATTAATAACCATTTTTAGGACAATTATCAGTTAAAGCAGACTGCCTAACGTCACTATCTTTGTCGGTTTGAAGTCGACGTAGGGCAGACTGCAATGTATCGTAGTGCTGATTCTCACGCTCATAGAAATATTCTGTGAAGAAGAAAAAAAGCATTAATCAAACAAAAATATTACAGCGAAACAAATTTCGTACCGTTGTTGACCATATGAGTCGCCACGGTTCTCGCAACCACTAAACGAACATTTGCAACTGGATCCCAACTCAAATCCAACAAATGTGGCATCACATCGGAGGCAAATTGTTCAATTGGTAATGCATTCGACATCAAGAATTCTGTGCTCAATAATACAAATGTTTGACGGAGTTTCCATTTTTTCGAATGTGCGAAAGTTTCAGCAAATTTAATGAGAAGCCTGGACGACAAGCCAGGTTCAGTGCTGATGTGCCTTAGTAGTTGAGCTACTAATTGCAAGGCGATTTGCCGTACAGCTGCAACTTTGTCGCATAACAAACGTTGCGCTATGTGTGCTATATGTTTGGATGCTTCGGCTGGCGTAAACATTGTTACAGAGAGCAACAACTGTTCGGCAAGTTCATGACGATACCGCCAATTTAATTTCTGATTATTTTGTAAAAAGAAGGACAACCTTGGCAAATATATTGACCTTTTTGATGGACTAATAAGCTGGAACAAAGTGAAACAGTTAAGATCGCAGTATCAAGATTGAAATTATTATACATTCTAATAAGATTTTTGTCATAGTCTGCCTTATACAAATGCATCTTCAATGAATTTCGTTTTGTATGATATAATCATATAAAACACGAAAGACCATGCACTTGTTGAAAACATATGTACTTTTACTTACTCTTAAGAAATGAGCAAGATTCTTCAACACTCCTATTCGAACTTCATCTAAATCTTTGATAAAATCATTGAAGATAGGCGTCAAATCGTTGGAAGCGACGTCGGGACCCCAAATGAAGGCCAGTTCATGCAGACTGCTCGCCAGCGTATGCCTCACTTTGTACTGCATATTTGCAGCCAAGGTCTCTACAGTTTCTTTGAGTAAATGTGAATTACTACTGCCTAGAGTCAATGCAACAGCGGGCAGTGAGTAGGCACAATGATAAGCGATATTGTCGTCTGTATTTTGAGCAATGCTTGGATCCGTCATCGATATAAAATGATCGATTAACTGCTGCGGAACTATCTTTTGAGGAGGTTCCTTTAGTTCCAATAATTCAGAAGGCTCTGCGCTGAGTGTAAAATCTGCAAAATCAAAAAAATAAAAATAACGTAATCTTAAGCTGCAATTGTGGGAAATAAATGTTTTTAATAACAATGAGTTCTATATGAAAGAAATCTTCATTTATATCTCGGAAGACCGTCGTAAGTCGTAATTAATATCATCATACTGTTTTTCTTTGGTTAATAAAATTATTCATAATGAGATAGTTACCTGACTCCATATTGACAACGAACGTAGAATCCGCGGTAGACGGAATTTCAACGGTTTCGTTAACAATGCTTTTTTCTAAATCGCTTTTAGGACAAAAAACATCAGCGTTCTAAAAAAACAAAAAAAAAGTTAGTAATAATTACCAAGAGTGCTAAGAGCCTAGCTTGGTTGCAGTTAAGTACAGTAACTTTTATACAAAATTCCAATATGAAATTTTACTTAAAAATGCGCCTACAATTAATCGACTCATGCAATTCAAGCAGCAAATGAAGCAACTAGTTGAGTGAAAAATTGAAATAAATTCAGGTGAACAGTGTATGACTTAAAAAAACAATCAGAGAAAGCAAATTTCATACCAAAATAATAATTACTTAATTATGATGAATCTGTTGTTTTGCTTTGACAATGGTAAAAAAGAGAATTAATTGAAACGTTAGGTGAATGTGTTAGTTACCTCTGAGATGAATTTGATTTCTGTAGTGTTCGAAGTTGAAGTCTTTTCACTTTGCTTTCCTGCTACAATATTAGGATCCAAAGGCATATCTGGAGGCACATACCAATAATTATAGGAATTGAATAATTCCAAATTCTCCTCATCATTATTACCTTCGCTTCTCGTGCCACCAGAATCTGCGCAATTGGATTCGTTTGTGCTCGTACAACTAATTTGGACTTGTTCATTGGAGGAAAGATCGATGTTTTCTAAAATGTCGCCTTTGTTTTCATCATTCGTTGGTGAAGAAATCGAAACATTTGTAAGTTGACTCGAAATTGTGCTAATCTCACTACTTAAATTATCACATTTTTTGTCACTTGATTCTATCACATTTATATTTGATTCGTTCTTAATATCATCGCTGTCTTCGTCGTCGTCATCATCATCATCATAATTAACGTCCACAATACGTTGTAAACTACGCTGTAAACGTGCATTTAAAATTGAAGAAACTTCGCCAACATCTTCAACTGATAAATCTATCTGTCGCCCATCTCCAGTTATATTTGTTTCTTTGGCTGCATGTTCGTCGGGTTGATCAGTGTTCTCTTCGTTGTTCGGTTTTTTATCGATGTCGTCACAGTAATCTGAATAATCACCGACATCTTTTAGGTCGTCCAAGCACAGAAAAAACAAGCTTTTGACTTCATCAATCGGTGTACATGATGAGTTGATTCTGGAAGAACACTCTACATTAAATTATGACCTAATCCAGTGTGATTATAACAAATATTCGTCAATAACTTGTAGATCAGAAAACACGAATTCTTCATATATATTTCGGAAGACCGTCGTGGAAAATTATCATCATACTCATGCCAAAAAGATTTCATTAAAAAAAAAATGCTTTTAAGACTATACCTACTTGAACTCGCTGCCGTATGAAACTAACGCCAATTCGCCCATATTGTTGTATGCCAAAGACGTTATAGTCGGCTCAGCAAATGTGGAAATGAAGGGTCCGAGTGTTTGAAACGCCGATATCCTCACCCATCTGCACTTGTCGCGCAGTAACTGTGCGAACGCGGGCGCTAGCACGGTTCTTCGCAACTCGGGCGAACAGGCGCAGGACACGGACATCGCAACATCGGCACATGCTTTCCGCACGCCCCACACTTCGTCGTTGCACAATTTAGTGTAGGCCACAAACTGAAACCAATGTAAACATTCAATAAAGCAAACCTATTTTCTTTTCTTTGCTTACATGATTTAATTAATTTGAATTATAAATAATCAGAATTATTCAACACAATCGTCATGCATGTATCTGAAGACCGTCGTAAGTATCATCATATTAATCGAATTTACAACAGCTGCAGGCACTAATGTAATGTTAAAACTTACCAAAACTTTCTCAAACAAAGGCCGACTTATAATAGCACAAAAATCTCCGATATGTGAAGCGCATATTTTTCTAATGAAGAACTTATTATCAGAACACAGTTCTGCGAATCTATCTAAGAACACACGTTCGGTGACATCTCTTCCTAACAGCCGTACAATTTTTGCCATTAGCTACAACAAAACACACAAAATTCATTAGAAAAATAAACCAGTAATTTCCGAATTATGACAAATAAATACAATAAAATAAAATTTTGAGAGAGAGAGAGATCGCTGTTCTGAACAGCATAACGCTCATCAAAGCTGGCTGTGATATGAATCAAACAAACATTTCACATCCAACTGATGAGAGCCATACTATGCACCAAAATGAGCACCAACCAAACAAATAAATAAATAAATATCTGCATAGGTTTGGTTATATCTAAATTAACAATTTCAATAACCTTACAAAATGTTTACAATTTACTATACCAATGGCTTATTCCTGGTGATTAGTTAATTTCCCTGGAAAATTGCACATATGATGAAATTTTGTGGTCAGAGGAAATGAAGACATGAATGATGTGTCGCTCATCAAAGCTGGCTGTGATATGTGTCAAACATCCATTTCACATCCAGTTGATGAGCGAAACAAAACTCAGTAAGCAGCATTATAAAGCTGAAAACTGCTAGTTTAAACAGATGTGTTATATGTGCTTAAAGAAACACGTGAATCGTTCGTTGATGTTTACAAACCGAAATCAATCCAACGTCGACTGAATGAACAACTTAACTCGTCAAAATGGCTGTGATACCTTCAATGGTTTCACAGCCAAGTTGACTGCCAAGGCATTCACATTATTCTGAACCATTTCTGAAGAAGACAAGCCATAAAAAAAAAAACTGTTGCAAGTGCCTTACAACCAAGCTCATCAAAGTGGCTGTGATAACTGCTGAAAAACCAGATTTCACAACCAAATTGATGGCTCGGGCATAAGCATTTCTTAGGTGGACGTTCTCGGTGGTTTCATTGATGCTGTAATGATGAATGGAGATGAAGAGCACAACTATGCTCATCAAAGCTGGCTGTGATAGCCAAAAATCCTACAACAGACCAACTCTGAAGAGCACAGACATGCCAAATTTTATACGACATGCCAAATTTTATACAACTATGGGTGAGATATTACAACCAAAATTGTACAGCTCGCTGAATTGCAAAGTCAACATGAAAGACAAGGTAGTGAGACAAGTGTAAATCATCTCACTACCCATGTCTTTCATACTGCCATTGCTAATTTGATTTGAAGTAATTTTTTATAAAATAAATCTAAACTTATAATAGAATAGAAAAAATACACACTTACTGTAACTCCATCAGTAAGACAGAATGTCATCGACTCTTTTCTGGATAAAGCCAAAATAGAAGGACACACTTGAATTTCAGCCTGTGGTCTACTGACTAGTCCCTCTTCCAGTAGTGTAAATAGAGCTCGCCGGGCATTCTTCCGCACTTGATTATCATTGTCTCCCAAATTGCTGACCACCATCGACAACAAGTACTCACTTGTAATATTAGCCAATGCAGGCACTTTCTGTGAACGCTTCAATGCCGTGGCAGCCAAATTTGGAATGTGTTCCAATGCATCCATTCGTACCATAACCTCTGAAACAACGAAATAATTAAATACGTATTAATTAAAACATGAATCAACGAAATGATAGAATATGCCGGTTGAAATGACTAGCCAGCCAATTATAAACAAATTTCTCTCATCTATATGCAACAACACACCCGCGCGAGGCCCACTCACACAGCCATACATGGACCGATCAATGTGATGTCATTTCATTAAGGGATGAATCGCAATGCGGAATCACGAACCACACAAGTACAATCGAATGAATGAAAAAACAGCAAGGAAGTGGTTATTTCCATTTCACATAAAGCGGCATGATTAACAAAACACGAGGTTACCACCATTTTGACCAGCGTTCCGAATGTTGGATCTGCTTGCAGGTTAACCGGAATTCGTACGCGATATTTAACACCAGATATTAAACGACATACACACCAGTATTGTTCAAACATCTCACCTGCAGTCATAAAATCGACGATCACGATAATTAATTAGCATTTCATACGTATGTGTGACGATTGTTGGGCGCGAAACATACGAGCAAACAAGAAGCGTTATGGAAGCCATGCCGCGTGCGTGCTTCTCAACTACTCTCCGCGTCCGCATCGCAATCGCCGCACTCGCTCGCAGTAGACAGTCTACGATTCGTAGTTGGTGGCATCTCCACCAGGCAGCGCGCCGTACGAGATCGTTGGCCGCTCGCTAGTTCGACTCGACGTAGATATAGTACGAGAGTACGTTCACGTTCATTGAGGCCTCGCGCATTCAGCAACGCCCAGCGTCTGGATAGATCTCCGAGGTTTACCGTTGCGCATTCCCGAACGCACTTATATCGAAATGCATACATATGCGATTACAATTGATATACCCATTCTATAGCATAGACTTATTTAACGCTTAGTTGAAATATTCTCATCATGATCATACAACTTGTAAGTATCCGTTGCTATATTTAAAATGTTAAAAAATGAAATAACATAGAACACAAAAACTAATAACGAAGTATTTATTAATCGCACGCACAAAATTTATTCTTTAGACGAGTTTCTTTGAAAATGTGACTAATGGAAAATAACAATCTCAGTTTACTTTTTCCAAAGTTCATATTTTTATCTACATACTTAAATCGTCTAAGTAAACTTAATTTTGCACTTTATATTGTACTCTGAAGTGAGTCTGACCGATATTAAAATTAGTAGGTGGTTTCTCCGATTGCAAATTGATATAGGCGTTTTATTACGCACCTACAGTGATGTGTGCCCTGTCCCAACCAACGTACGCAAAACATGATGCAAGTGTGCAGTTGCTGTTCTGTGTTATTGCGGACAGTGTGTCAAGTTCAGTGAAATGTATCCTATAAATGTATATGTTCTACTCTTCGTATCTGGACGTATTACATGCACGCATTTAACCACCCTCAAAGCGGGCAATATCATGATCGATATTATTAGGGTGACAGAGAACAAATAATCACAAAGGTGGCCACACCTTTCGCGCTCGTGTTGCACATTGAAAAATGGATTGGAAAATGTTGCAAGTTGAAACAATAAAAATAAAAATCAAGAAAAAAAAACTTCATTTATGTCCGTTCATTTCTAACAAAATACGACAACGAGAAAATTACTTGTTAGTTCATTACAAAGAGATGCACGCACGTCTCTTGTATGTCAATCAGTAGTCTAAATTTAGAAAGAAGTTAAGCGGCGTTCTTGCGTGTTTGCTGGGGGTGCAATAAACATTTAGACATTAGGTCTAGTTATATTTATAAAACGCATTGAAATTGTGGCTGTGCGCGCCTTGCAACTTCATACTATAAATGCATCATGAATTTCGCGTGGGGGGGGGGGCATCCACGTGCGTCGTTTCCTGTCACCGTCGCCGGAAACGATACCCTTCATACAACACGAAAATAGCTCACAAATTCCTTCTGGATTACTTGTTCTTTCACATACATCTCGACCAGAGCGCACTACTTTTAACGCAGAAAAACAGACACAGTTGTTTTGCGATCGCGCTCAGTACATTTACTTACGTACACGAAGAAAGAGCATCCGAGGGCACCGAAAAATGTAAAACATGTATCAAAAACGCAACAAAATGCTTTTGAGTAGTTGTTAAATGGCGACCACGTGGCTTGAATTCCTGGCATCATACCATAAATATATATGTGTATCTACTTATAACAAAAAGGATCTAATTTTACTTTTGTAATTAAGTCTAGTATGAGATGTACGCAATGACAAAGCCGAGAGACAAAAAGAAAAGTCTTTTTCTGTTTTTTTTAACCGCATCGTCGGCGCGAGTTTTTACACGCATCTATGATATTTATTTTTAATCATTATTGTACATTCGATACAGTTAACATCGGTATACCAGGTACAAAGAGACAAACGTAAATATTTTAATACCTAGGAAATAGCTATGAATCTGTACAAGAAATAACACTTAACACACCACACTGCAAAGTGGAAGCTTCAATTACTTATACTTCATGCAGGCGACTCATTCATAAAACACCAAACTTTCGCACGCAAACCGTCAAACACATAACAAACTATTCTGCTATTATATACAGTGTGATCCAAAATGAAATGTACAGTTGACGATGAGTAATTAAAAACAGGCAAATAATTTTAAGTATCTCATATACACATCGTTTTGGATCACTCTGTACAAGTAATAAGGAGCAGTTAGCTATAAACCTATAAACTATCATAGCACGTATTACGATATCTTTCCTATATAGTTCTCAGAATGTCGCACATGCGTGTAGATGTTGACTATCTACGTTGCTAGCAAAGTCCTGCAGATGCTGTTTAATTTCGGTTTCAAGCACAATACTTATATAGCATCATTTGTATACGTATAAGTATTCGTTTTCTGAAATGAGTACACATTTTATGTATCTCCAAACTGATAACTGATAACCACAACAGAATTCAGTAGATTTACTGACACAATTTCCTGAGGTAGGTTATGGCTTTTGATATAGAGATACATTTCAATGTCAATGAGTTTGATCTTCTAAACTATTTGACCAAACTTAAATTCAATATAGTTTGATTGTTGTAAACAATATGTTAACGAAAATAAACTACAATTGAGTATTCCAAGTATAGGATGAAACTGTCCCAATTGAAATTAGTCAGGCAATAATAAACATGTGTCTGTGCGTGCAATAAACAAACGCAATAATTTGTAATTATTACATATGCCACTTATGATTCACACCGTGCATTCCAATAATAATTATAATTACTCAGTACGTAGTGGAATGCGCGGCAAGAGAACCATGAATCCAATGGTGTGTCAAAATGCGTCTGTCTGACTACACATTTGTGAATACAAAGCACGTATTCTCGCATTCATAAATTGATGATACTGATAATATCGGTTCCGCATGCTTATGTACAATTAAAATAATCATTTTTCACTTACCATCATCGTTTACAAGTTTTCTGAGTATTTCCATGATTTGCGAAAGATCATTGGTCAGCGCATCGGTGGGAGCCATTTGGAACAGTTCGGGCAGTATTTCGGACACGCATATCCTGTAAGAAGAAAAAATAATTGATCGAAGCACATTTTCACTTGATTTTATCTTATCTTAATAAATGAAATACGTTGTTTGCAAGCGCATCAATGCGTCGCAGTAAAATTAGGCAAACACGTGGTTCCGATGAGGGCACGCAACTGTTTGGCGGGAAATAACTGCGACTTAGCGAGAGATAAGTAATGCACGCATGCGCGAAGCGAGGACGCGCGAGATTGGCGGGAAGAGATGATGCGACACATGTGCTTGCGTACAAGCATCCCAATAGGATAAGATCAATGAATGAAATTATCTTAGGTCGACAATACGAGATTCGCTGGTTCAATCATCGAACGTATGCATAAACATGGCCAAACTCCATCAAACAAGTTTATGAATAATTATCAAGGCACAAAGCGAATATTGCGGGCGAACGTTTGTTTCCGAAATTGGAATTGCTAATACGCGAATAGAACACAACGTTCAACTAAGCTGGTTGTCGACAGCTTTACGAACAACAAGCGTAAGCGAGACAGCTACAAGTTTCGAGTCTCCGCCTCGTCGAAAGCAGCTAAGATGGCCGCCCGTACTGCGATTCAACTATACGATTCTTAAAATCTACGACGCAAAACACTCAACCCTCAATATTTGGCATGCAGAAATCCTATTAAGCTTTATTAAAGTTTCGATGATGATGCGTTCGTGTCTGTTTTGTCTCATCCAGTGCAAGTGGATGATGGAAAGCATCGAGCATTCGGAAAGCAGCGCAAAGTTATTGAGTATTTAAAATTGATGCAAATAATCACGAAAACCGAATGCCAATGTAAGTGCCCATATACGGGCTCGAGACTAAGGGTGAAGCACGCACGAATATGCCATTAGCAATTCGGAAGGTAACGGAAATGGGAAGACAACGCCCCGGGTGCATTAATCGCTGGGCAATTACAATAACGCACATTATTCACTGACGAGTATCCCTCGTCATCGCCAGTCAATAGTTTCTTCAATGCGGGCGTCAAAGAAAAGAACACAGCTATGAAATTATGTATTTCCCAAAGCAAACATTGAAATGATTTTATTAGTGCCATTTACGATGACGGGGAAACTTCACTTCTGGGTAGGGTAGACCAACACAAACACATCGCTACAAGGAGAATTTACACTAATATGCTTTTGAAAGTGCGTTTGTCCATCATCCAGG
The DNA here is from genome assembly GCA_030264535.1 of Liometoxenus newtonarum. Classification (NCBI taxonomy): domain Eukaryota; kingdom Metazoa; phylum Arthropoda; class Insecta; order Coleoptera; family Staphylinidae; genus Liometoxenus; species Liometoxenus newtonarum. The sequence goes on from JARJEB010028315.1 coordinate 16,258, forward strand.
TTTGCAACATTTAAGCCAGCCAGGTGTGTATCCAAGATGCGAACCATTTCGAAGTACGACTACGAACCATTACGTATCATTCATAATAGTTTCCTACTGAAGAGGACAATGATATAGAAATTTTGACTGGGGCGTGTGCATTATTGTTTGGCCCATTTGCAGATCAGGATTTTTGGCTGGTCGAATACATTAAACAACTGACCAGTGTCTGTTGACACTTATTATTTTATATACATGAAGTGATGAACTTATTCCAAGGACTGACGCAGTATTTACAAGTTATGTAATGTAAAATTTAGTTGTATTCAACTTGTAAACAATAATTAAATGGATGAATATTATCATGACAAGCAGGCTAAGATATGTATAGTTCAAAAGAAGCGCGCCATACCATGCATGCATGCGGGGAGCGGACGAGTGTTTGAGTGTGTGTAGAGTCAAGAACGTGGAATGGTGGATGGCGGCGAATGCGGCATGTGTGACCTGTTGGTGGAATGCGGGTCTCAGACAGAATCACAACATACAAGCCAGTCAACAACCTCCTCTGCCGGACTATGCCACATAACTCCTATGTAAGTATTACAAAAAAAAAAACTTAAAAAACTAACGTTGTTCCCCTTATATTATCGGAAGCTTATAGGAAACATCTTTAAGGTAGTTACAGTAAATATGTGCAAATGTTTATTTTATGAGATGTGATAAAAACTTCTTTCAATGTATAAGTAATTGCTTCATAAATTAGTAAAGTAATACTATTATCAGTTCATGAACGGTATTTGAATAGTATGGCCAACACGTTTCTTACGATGATCAGGGCCGGTAATACGTAAGTTGTTAGTAGTGGATATGTTTCCCGGAATGATCCGGTGCGTTGACCGCAACTCCACCTGTCGCGCGTGCTTATGTTATGCCTGCCATATCTACATTCTCTCTACTTATGCACTCAAATTCCAGACCACTATATAGGAAAACTTCGAAACCTGTCCTTTGAACCGACTTTAAAGTCTCAAGTAGTGAATTTTGTGGTCATTTACAACTAACTATAATTATAGGGTTATCACATCATCAATAAAAATGCGTGTGCCACATCGAACTCCTCAATGTTTACTTTACTAACTAAATCACACACTCGGGAACGTACGATGAAGTGCAATATAAACGAAAGCAATATTTTAAAGAACTACAGAGTGCATGAAACTTGATCCCTTCGTCCGATTAAGTACCGAACGACGCCAAAACAATTTCTTAACGAGCGCGCAATCATATCCATCCGGTTTCTTCCGAAATACCAGCACGCATCAACTATGTTTTACTCGTTGTTGTCATTGCGAAAACGCGCCTACATAGCAATGGAACTCGATATCGGCTGCAATTAAACTAGTTTTTTATGCGCTATAGGCGGAAAAGGAACAAGTCACATGTAGTGAATGGTGTAGTATAACTTTG
>JARJEB010028322.1:0-12370 GCA_030264535.1 Liometoxenus newtonarum
TATATATATATATATATATATATATACTTGCGCAGCTATATATGAAATTGGTGTGGTTTTAAGCGTTTCTTCATTTGGTACTGACTGTGTGAACATAAAGCTGATGGACGATCCGATAGTGATGATCTCACCTGACATAACAAATGACAGCTGAAAGAGTTGTCAATCTGGTGTTGTATATACCTATGGTCCATAAACACAGCATCGCGCATTCATAACCAACAACAATTCAACAATAAAATAATAATAATAATAATAATAATAATAATATTTAACAGCGACAACGACGAGAACCAATATAAATCGAATGATGCTGTATGATGTTAACTCGTTTTTTGTCAGATGGTGGTGTTATTACAGAAACCACAAAGCTTTATTTACTAAAGTGGTACTTGCGCTTCTCGGATAAGTGGAGGCCGGACAATAAAAAGTAAGTAAAAACTTTTTTCTTATTTTGTGGAGTATAGTTAATATTATAATCTGTTGAAATGCAAATAAAAATATTAAATTATGCCCTTTAAAATGATTTCAAATTAAATATACATAATTAGAAATTATAATTAAATATCTACAATAAATTAATGGATATATAATTCCGAATACCAATATCTATATAATAGTATCTATATTATCAATGAGCGCATATGCAGGCTATTATATCTACGCGAGGGCGAAGGTTAAGTAGCGAGACGAGGTCGAGCGAAGTAATCGCCCGAGCATATAATAGCGCATATGCATTATACTGCAGTATGGCTTTCAAACTTAAAAATTCAACCATGGAATTCAACACATAATCCTAGATGACGTTTTAGATATGAGATATTTGAGTTCAAGGCATGCTGAGTTTGGCCAGTCACATATCATTATTGAATGCAGGGAAGAGCTGTGATTGTCGTAAAGTAAATCTCTAGAGGAATAATAGACCTATTATTGACGTGAGTCAAGCTCATTATTCCCGAGCGATATTAATGTGGTTTATTAGTTGCCTAGAAACACACCTAATAATAGTTGTTTTACTTATTGGTGGTAGCGGATAAATACATGAAATAAAGTGACTTTTATGAACATAAAATTGTTACAAAATTGAATGGACTATAATTCACTAATGGATTACATGCGTATTTATAAAAGAGAAATAAATGAACTCCAAATATAGACAGAAAAAGCAAAGAACAAAAGAGACGATAAGTACCACAATAAACGAAGTGATGAACAAACAACAAACAATAACAAGAGCGACGCGGGTAATGCACAACGAACTACCCCTCGCACATTGTGAATATTATCGAATTACGCTTACACATCTTAATATACAAAAAGGGACCTACAGCCAGCTATAACGATCATAATTCGTGGGATGTGTAAAGTTTTCTTGTCGGGTCGGGCGAGTTTGTATATAGATTGAAGTTTTAACGATTGAATAAAAAAACTTTAATTGTCGAAATCTTTTACTTAATTTGTTTTATGCGTGGCATCTCAAATTGAAACACAATTGACAATAAAAAGTCCAATAAATTTACAAAACGAAATAATTATAAATAATTAATTTAAATTGATGGTTTAATTAGGCTGAAAATTTCATTTCCTTAATTTGACGAACAAAAGGCAAATTCTTTTTAAATTAGAAAAGTATTGTTTATATTTATTACAAACCTTCAATATTTGTATTATGAGACAATGTCTCTTCCTTCTAAGTCTTCAATGTCTATATGCGTAGACAGAAGAAAGACGCGTTTTGTTCCAAAGTTGGAATAGAATGGCGCCGAAGAGTGAGGTGACTCATCGTCTTTCATGCTCTCAAGCTTTCGATAAACACAGATCTATAACAACTGATTGAACATATCGACAAACAACATTTGGAAGTAAAACTATTTAAACTAAAGTAATCTTCAACTTGAATAAAGAACTGACTGAACGGAGAATTGAGTGAAAAATTAAATCATCTTTTTGGTTATTGATAAATTTAATAGAATTGAAATGAAGTTGTGGTTACTGGTTACACAAGAACGTTCTGTTATTTGCATGATGTTTTGATGGAATGTTATAGGTGCCTATAAGTGGTTAAAACTTGTTGTTACTGTTGGGGTTGATTAGGTGGAGAACGAAAATATTTACATTGAGCCATTTAATGTTGAGCATGCGAATGAGGGGCTCTTTCAGTAGTTTTGACACATGCTATGTAAGTTTAACATCACCTCTTCGCCCCCCTTATCAGAGCGTATACTGGACTAAAGCTTTGCTAGGTTGATATTCGTTTGCCGGTTTGCTGCAGCGCAGACGGCGTGCTTCGTTGGATGTCATAAGCCAAAAGGTCTGTAAATGGGCGCCACTCTACGTTTAACTTGGCAGAGACTCGGAGTACCTACACAGTTGATTCAATATGGTTATTAATTTATTTATTAACTTCCAACAAAATACAAACAGAATAGTGACTTGTGCACAGGCTAAATAATCCCCGGTATCAATCATTATTACAAAGTAAATCTGCACTGCATATAACAATCAAGCCGTGACCGAACCAAAATTCTTGAAATTATATAGAATTGCGTCACTATTAGCACTTAGGTAGGTATTTGGCACAATAAATTTGAAGCAAAAATTACAAAGGTATTACAAAGGTTATTGTGTTAAAATAGCTTGTTTTGTTATTTTTAAGGGTTTCATTGACTGTTTTTCTTGCTTATTGGGCTTTTATTAATCCATCCCAGCAAACTCGTTTCCACTGACAAAAACAACAATATGACATGACAAAATATAAAACTAGTTTTATGGATCAAAGTTGCGACGGATTTTAATAATAATTTGGCATTTGAAGACAAATCCAAAAGTTCAAATCACTTTTCCAAATGTCATATTACCAAATTAGTAGTGAAAATCTACGAACAAGTAAGTAAAATTTGAATTTTCATTAAAATATCTTCAACTTGTTCATCATTTATAGTGTCAGTAAGAGATGAAGCAGTAGAAGCAAAATCATACTTCGAAAAACCGCCGCCAGTCTTTTCAGAAGTGCATAAATGGTTCCACATTAATAATGGAGATAAGAAGGAAGGGAGAATAACCCCAAAAGAGTTGCAGACCGCATTCGACGTCTTTCAGAATAAACACTTTTCAGACAGCGTGTGCAAATTCATCGTGCGTCTCTTCGATTTGGACAAGCGCGGCGGTTTGGACATCAAAGAATTCGAACAGTTGTACTACTATGTGAAGCAATGGGTGAACGCTTTTCACACCTACGACTATCAGCGGACGGGTTTCTTAGACGAGGACGAATTTTCTGGTGCCCTCAATCATCTCGACATCAAGTTCAGTCCCGAATTCGTGCGATATTTGATGAAACGCTCCGATCCCACTAAGGAGAAGATCGCCTTAGATCAGTTTATCATCACGTGCGTACAAATACAAAAATATACGGAGGAGTTTAAGCAACGCGATTCCGATTTTTCTGGGGAAATTCACTTGAAGTACGAAGATTTCTTGGAGATGATTCTGAAATGTATGTAATGGATCCTGCGGACTTGCTTTGTAGATAATGTTTGTTTATTTATTTTGTACATTTCTTCAGAAGGAATAAATAATTGAGCGGTATTTTCAACATAAATTTTAGTCTCTAAAAGTTTTTTCATTCGCTTTATTTATACCATAGTGATGGGTTTTGGGCGACAACAGGATGGAGGATTAATATAAGCACTCTTATCCTGATGGGGGTTCTGTCTTCTGGGAGTGTGAAACTAGTCAGGTGCGTGTGTCAAAGCAACTGCAAAATTATAATGAAGTCAATCCTGTCTGAATGGTAATACGAAACAACAACATTGCTTCATTATATGCCTACATCTACTACAATAACAATTCCTTTGTTTTCGTTCCTTGAATAACAATTTCTCAATTCCTTTACACTTTGCTGAATAAATTTTACAAAATCTTAAAAATTTCGAACTACTTTACTTTACGTACCTACCTACTTAAAAGTTAAATGAGAAGCCTACCAAACTAAACCATAACGCAACGCGCCTTCAAAATAAGTTTGTTCTCCTTCGAACTTGGAATATTAAAGTTAGTCATGAATAATTGATTTTTCTATAAAGAACATTAAAGTAGGCAGCCTGAGGCTGCATTAAAGACTTGTTCTTAATTTTTCCGCAAGTTTCATGAATTTGAAAGTTTAAGCCCCCCCACCTTCACCGTACCATGTAGATGTTTCAATTTGTAATGTAACAAGGAATTCTATAACTATGAAAGTCTTTACATAAATACAAAAGAGATTCCCTGGATTGACGCTTTATGTACGAGTATACTTACGTTACGTTGGAAATTTACTTTACCCTCCTGTTCGGAAGAATCACTCGACTCCTGGAGTTATTACAGGGGTGTTCACAGTTTTGACACTCTCGCCTACATCCATACAGTCACAGAAAGAAACATTCTGAGAACGCACTCATGAACCGTTTCAAGAACGATTCCAACACTTAGGAATTGTCGCGTAGATTCTCAACCATAACGTATATTGAACAATCTCATGACACGACAGCATGTCAAATATACCTAGAGAACCACCTAAAACTTTATACAGGATGTTATTTATACCTAAGCAAGAACTGAGTATTTAAGCAACAAAACAACATTTATTTTTCAATTGTAATTATTTAAGTTATTCAAAACTTGTAAATTCCAACGAATGTTTTTGTGTGAAAATTAGGACTCTGTATAGTGTAGGTATGTATAGATAATATACATTTTCAAAACGCTTGAACAACCGTTCGTGTTCGTTTAATATTCATCAGGCGTCCATATGCAAAACGTCTGTGCTTCTGCTGATTCGTTTCCTATACCGACTCCACAAAATCCAAGAACGCATCACACAGGAACAATTCTCCAACATATGATATACGAAAATACTGATAACACAAAAAAACTTAATGCAACCATCAAGTCAAGTGCTTAGAAGTAATTGGTATATTTATCAATCATCATCGCACCTATAATTAAGGAAACTCATAGATTTGATTTAATGCTTGATTTACATCAAGAAATGAGGAGCAATCCGAGTCGAGTCGAGTTGAAACCATTAAATCGTGAACGTTGATGTTATTATAATGTTGGAATGTTCTATGATTATGAATTATCAACGTGCATGACTAGTAGCTGATTTATCTTTTATTATGAAAGCCACTTGTAAACTTCTTCAGAAGATTTCGTCATTGGAAGAAGTTTTTGAGTTTTATATAGTATATACCTACACTAAAATTTAGTGTGGTGTGACAGAGACTTTTCCAGCGTTGGATCACTTAATTCCGGCAGCGCCTGCTGTGTCAACACCGGCGGTCCCGCTGATTACTTATGTAAACATGATCTCGGGGGTGTAATTGCCCGTGCAATCAATGGCAGTTTGCCTAACGCTGATGCTCCATTCGCTAGCTTCACATCGCATCGCGCTACGCATCATAAATCTCAAAAACTACACCATTTTCACATTTCCGTTTTGTATTTTCATTTACGAAAAATACTCTTTATATACGTACTTCAACTTCAGAAACATTTTCTTTTCTTTTTCTATTTTTGATTTTTATTCATATATAACATCACGAATACTTTTGGTAAATTCGGTGCATATATGTATATAAATTAAACAGTGAATTAAGCTGCAATATATATCTTGCTCGTCTCTATACCTAGTAATTATCAACCTCTTATTCCTTCTTCTTTATTTCAGTTTCTTTGACTATCGTTTCGATCGAAATGACCGCGCTGCTGCAAAGCAGAGAAGAGTGAGGTGCGCATATTATTCGAAAATAATTACCCTAAAATATCGATGTATCATTGCTGGTGCGCGCCCGTTTAACACCTCCGGGGGCGACCTCGCCTCTGATCCCGCCAATTACCGACTGTAAATTAGAAAAGAGATAACACCGAGGATGACAAGCTGAAGCCGAAACACAGCGTCCGCCGCCGCACATTTCTACATTTTCAGTCTGAGATAGCAATGCACTGGGAGCGTGCATATTCATTTCTTTGAAACGCTAAAGTGTATACGAGTATTATAGCCTCTTGTATTACTTTTGTCTTTGCTCATATCCATTATGCATGCTCAGAGGCGGATTTAGGCATACAGTCTATCAAAGTGGTCGGTACTTATTAATGTTCATTTCAAGACGCGAAACACCAAACAAGGCCCATCCGCTGTCGCGTTCTTGAAACTCTTCACTTTTGCGTTTACCTAATTGTTCTGTGTGACTGTTCACATAATTTTGACTTGGCGGTGGACATCTGTACATGCACCCCCGAACAGTGTTAGCCCAGGGCCGCTAAAGTTAGCGGTCCGCCCCTGTGCATGCTGGTGATACTGATGCACACCTAATGCTATATAATACTTCTCCGGATATGCTTACCTATACACCGCATATCGTATCGAAGATATAGGTGTTTAATGTGTCGGTGGAAATTATATACCTATACCTACTTATATACCTAAAGATATCATATCGCCTTCGGGAACGAACTACAAAAACACTTCTTTTTTTTGTTTGATTTTGTTAATATGGAAATGTGTTTATGTTTATGCTAATGACCAATATTTATAGAAAGGAACTGAAACAACATTACTTTGTAAGTATAAGAAATATATCCATTAAGTAATAGAAAATGACACTTTTAAAACGAATGTCAATATTTTTGTATGTAGGTAAGGGAACTAAAACTGATTGATTTATTAGTTTCGATTTCACCTAATTATGGGTTTCGACATAATTGCAACGTACAAGTGAACCATTTTAAGGACACACCCCATATTAACACGAAAAATTGCATAAAATCAAGCCTATAGTGCAAAAAGAAACATTGGAATAGTCGCTACAAATTTCTTATATGGACTTTGGTTTTATACCAATGCAAAAACGTCAATTCCAAAACGAGTTAATGTCCAAAGCGATTTTTTATGATTTATTCGACAGCTTTTACTATTTAAAAAGCATCACATTGTGACTTTTATGATATGCAAAAAGCTCAGCGGCAATATGAAATGAACCCAAAAATACTCCATAAGAGGGTCATGTGTTTTAACACTTAAAACGTATAATTACTGTTACCCCTTTTTATTATTTCAGTTAATTATCACAAATCAGTTAAACTTTTACAAACGTGTTCAACATTTTAACAAATCAATGTCGTACATATATGTATGCAAAGTTTAGTGGCACAAAATGACATAATTCATCTTTCATCTATGTAATGTTATATGCGCAGTCAATTAATGTCGAAAACGTGTCGAAACACCTTGCATCAAAGTGCAAACAACATATTGTATTAACATGTTTAATATCATTATTATTGAATGCGATTGTGATTGCGATTCTATTGAACAATAACAATATGAATTACACAATCCTGAGCTGATATTTTTCATATTTATTGTTTTGAATATAAAAATCGGTACGGATTCGCACCTCACAACTTTCCGGCCATATACATTACGATTTCGTACAACTCGTGTCTATCTTAAAAGTATTTCTGATCGCAAAGTGGGAATTGTTTAATTTCGATGACATTTAACGTCAATTTCAATATTGAAGTTTATATTGTTAATTCATAGTGTCAGCGTGATGGGAGCAGGATTGTTCTATTCTATTCTTATGCTGGTGATTGTTATGGGATTGTTGAAATGGTAGCGCACATCTTCCAAACCATTAGCCTTAGATGAAATGTTAATGGCAAATCTTGCAAGAAATTGAAAACTATAATTCCGAGATTATATAGATACTTTTATGCTACAACCAATATTTAGCGAGTTAGACGTTTTGGCCTACAAGTAAAGGTGTCTTCTTTATCAGCCGATTTTGTTAATTTGTACTCCAGGTGCAACTAGGAGGGACAGCTTCCCAGATACCAAATTTCAGTACGATAAGATGCTTGGTTTGCCCGCAATTTGGGCACACACACACACACGCACGCACACACACACACACACACACATCCGACCAAAAAGTCGATTTTTGACCTGGGGTCAACGGATCTCCACGAATCAGTGAAAAATAAGACGTTAATTTTTTTCATGATCACCTTACTTTCCTATACCTACATACCCCTTCGTTATGTGGCCGGAAAGTAAAAATGGGTGTAACTTTACATTGTTTTTAGATGTAAAATTTATATAAGACACCTACAATAACATGCCGGTACGTTGCTTGGTTTGCCCGCAATTTTACTGACTGCCACATAGATACACACAAATCACACCAAAAACAACTTTTTCGGACTCAGGCAAGCGAGATTCGTACATATCCATCGAAAATCGGACTACGAAATTTTGACCGATTACATATCTTTCCTTACATACCTTCAGTAAGTTGGAAAGTAAAACAAACATTTTTTTTTTGGAATTGACCTAATTTCTGGTTTCATCAAATTTTAATTAATCATATTTTTTCAGTATTATTTTAACCTGCAATAAAACAAGATTTGGTCTCAAAACTCAAAATAAATAAAGAAGGCAATTAAATTCACTTTTACTTTTTTTATACTTTTTATTTAATTTTATTTTTTGTAGTTTTTACTGTTTCTTTCTTTTAAAATCCTTGGATGGGAAAATTGTGTCAAAATATTTATTGAAATCGAAATTAAATGAATGTAAAAAGTAAAGCATTAAAAAATAATAATAAAATTTGATTCTAAGAAATTCCTGTATCCGTTTTACCATTTAAAAAAAATACATATTCATTATCAAGATAATTTTTTTAATGATTCTTCATTGTTTTATTCTTATTTTCATTGTTTCTTTCAAATACTATTTTAACTACATGTTTATCAATTTATAATTTATTGAAACACTCAGTAAGTAGAAATTAGTTTTTCTTGAATAATAAAAATGCCAACATTTTCATTTATGTAAGTAATAAATTTAAATTTTTTGTTATCCGAATTTAAATAAAATATAACTCGAAATGGAATAACTTTTGACTTTTAAAACTTTTAATAAACATCCAAATAGGAAAGTACGAAACGACTTTCACATCTCTACAAAAACATCTTCTTCAATTTTGATCTTAGATAGAATCATTGAAATGTTTCAAAATTATTTCGTTTTGATTTGAATATTTTTTTACACAGCGCAGAAGTCGATTAAAAATCTTAAAGTTTTCCAAACGGTAGATAAAATTACACGAATGTTTAGTGAAAATGACGGCAGATGACGACAGTCACCGCAACTTAAAAAAATTTTCAACACGAGCTTATATTTTACCGGTAAATATTATTTGAAAAAAAAAATTCGTTTTTGTTTCGTCTTTTTAAATTAAATGTTTTTTTAAGTAAACTTTAACTTTATTTTGATTTTGATGATTTGGTTATGCCTTAATGTAAGTTTCACACTTACCTTTTGGTTATCAATAAATATGTATATGTATAACAAGTCACTGCACACTACACAGAGAGTGATGGACACTGCCCGTTACTGAGATAGCAACTGAATGTTCAACGCTACCGCCAATCTCTCTTTAAACCTGGCGCCAACAGCGCCAAGAAGCGGTGGCCCAAAACACTATTTCACCTTCATTCAATTGAATTTAGATTTTCGTTCGTGAATTTAATAAGTGCAATAAATTATGAAGACATTTTGGTATATTTTACCGTCGATTATCGGTTCATCGGAAATATTTTCACCCAGATTTTCCGCGCAAAAAAAAACATTCCCATTGCTTCTTTCAAGAAGTGCACCGAAAGTGCAAGATTATGATGATAAATAAATTTTATATATTTGTAATTATAATTGTTCTTATTTTATGCATTAATAATTAAATATAACGCACTAATTTTCCTATTTTAGTTGCAAAATTCATAGAATTACGTTAGTTGCGAAATTATTTGAAGTTAAATGAAGAATATTGAAATATAAGTAATGTTTTTAGGAAGTCAGGTTTGTAATGCACTTGTTGTGTTACAAGTAACTATATAAGTTGCCTAACAAGAAAACGCAAATACTGAAGAACAAGAAACTGAAAATTACCATAATAATCCAAACAAAATTGGAATACTTGGAATTGTTGATTTTTCTTTTATTGTTTCACACAGTTTTTCAATTATAAATTTCTGGTGTTGTTCAATCATCCCAAGAAAATGGTTTCATAAGTTTTAATATTTTTCCAGTGAACTTGCATTTCTAAGTGAAATAATTTTAAGAAATAATTTCAACGAAACAATTAATAATAGTAATTTAAATTTCTATGAAAAAAATTTCTTACTGAAAAACTCAAATTAATATTTATTTTTTAAATTGATAAATGCAAAAAATATATAAAGAGATGTTAAACCTATAAAATTGTAAATATTTGAACTTTGAAACAAACAATTAATAAAATTAATTCAAGAAAAACATTTTTTGTTGAGAGAGTAAATAAAACGAATGAAAGTGTTAATGGAAAACAAAAATATTTAATAAATTTAAAGCATTTCGAAATGTTACAAATTAGGAAAACGAGAATTTTCTTTAACTCGGTATTTTGCATTTGTAATTTGTAATTTAGAAAATTTATATTAAAATTGCAATTTCTTGATATCAACACTAAATTGCACTGAATTAACAAAGTAAATATTTGAGAAACATTTTGCAATTTGTAAAAATATTTTTTTGCCATTGCAATGATAATTGGTCATTGAAAATAATAAAAGTGCATGTAAATTACTTAAATTTGACGAATCAAGTTTTCTTAAATTAAAAAACATGTTTATTGAACTCGCACGGGTAGAAGTTACTAAAATTTATTAGTACCCACAAAATAATTAATAAATATGAATAATATTTTGTTTTATAAATTTGATAAAGTATCAAGGGTGTTTTTAATTTCCTCAGGTAGGAATTAGTTATGATCCAACGTTCACTCTTTTTAATTGCAAATTTTGTTTTGTATTTTTTTATGCAAATTTTATAAATAATTAACAATAAATATTATATGCTCTTCCTGAACGATTGGAACAAAAAAAATGGTTCACTAAGTACAGGATGCTACCAGGAATACAACATTAAAATAAATTAAATACCAAAAATTTACACAAAAAGTATGATTTTAATTAATTGCTTTTTTATATAAATTCATAGACAAATATTGGAAAATATACAGAGCGTTTATTTTACCATCGAACATAGCGTGTATTTATGAGTCAAACTAATGGTAGTGCACGATGTACGATGAAAGTAATTCAGTTTTATGATGATGTCGTTACTTTCAGTTGTCAATTTTGTTCCTTGTCAAATTTGAATTGATTGGTCATCAGGCATTTAATTATGAGTTAAAAGAACAAATTCTCACGGCATCCAATAAAATACCTAGAGATTCATTCGAAATAAGTCGAATCTCGATTTAACACGCTTTACAATAATCATCAAACTCTCTCACTGTTGCACTGACTTGTCATGGTGGTGTGTCGTCGTCCGTCCCACATCCCCACTCTCTCCTCGTCCGTCGGTGTGTCGTTAGAGCAATACAAATCCCCACGGCCATGAGTTTTTAGTTGCAAACATAACACATGTCTTGTTCAACAGTAAAATAAACGCACGGTATATTCATATCTCTATTTTTGTAAACAAATGTTAATTTATCAATAATTAGTAATTTCATAAATAAACAAATATATGGTAAAATAATTATAGTTTGTAGATTTCCGCAACTGATAAGAGATAACAATGTAATCAATATATTATAATTAAACATAATTTATGGGTTTTAAATTAAATTAGAAGGAAATGCAGAACTTTTCAAGAACATACGTATTTCCATTTTGGTTCTACACAGTAATCAAAAATGAATGTCATCTACTAATTAATAGCAGTGACTGATTCGTATAAATAAATATTCAAGAATTGACTATTACATTAATTAGTCTTAGACAAAAGAATGTCATTCATTTTTGATCACTCTGTACTATAATGTTTTACATATAAAAAACTAAAAGTAAATTAAAGGTTGGGGATTTTGCCGACTGACGACGTAAATTTCGAAATTTTATCGGAAGTCCATTATTACTGATTTTTACTGTTGTTTTTATTTATAATAAAAAAAGTTCATGCGTGAATATTTATAATTTATTAATCAACCGTTAATAATTTACTTACAAATACAATGTTGTGATCAACTTCTTTTTATTATAATATTTTGTACTTACTTTTTTTGTCACTTCTTATTATGTATTTAGTGGAATTTTGTATGATTTAAAATTTGAACATATAGATACATCCAGCGGCGTAGGCAGGAATTCATGCCAGGGGGGGGGGGACAAGAACAGAAGGATATGAAAAGAATCACCTCACCGATTTAAAAAAAATAAAATAAAAAACGCAAAATTACCATTATAGACTTATCGCCAGGGCGGGGGGGGGGGGGGGGGG
>JARJEB010028324.1:0-19777 GCA_030264535.1 Liometoxenus newtonarum
AGTATAACCCAATAGGCAGGAACTTATTTAACTAGATTTGGAAATATTGGCTACCTACGTTGCCGATACTTTGTTCATTTATTTCGTTTATTCGACGGCCCCCCTGTACAGTTTAGCCGCCTCCCGGTGGGCCGCGCCCCACAGTTTGAGAAGCGCTGGCCTATAACAACCTAATGAAGGTACGGTACAAGAGCAAGGATTGGAAGACACGGCGCTTGAAATGACACGTGCAACTGCTGACAGTTGTCAAACTGTTGTCACCAACAATGACTGTTTATGGCAAATTTTACATACCGGTTATATTAATTGTACATTCCAATAAAGAACATTTTACACTAAAACTCAAATATACTTGACCACTTGACTGCTAGACGCTGATGAGGGACATTTCATTAAGCCAATTGAATTCGGTGTTGAATTCATTAAGAAACCACCGATCAATAATTGAACAGCTATTAAGGCAAGTAAGGCAATTTCCTCCAGAATTAACAAGGTATCTTCTATTTTATCAGTGTCACCACCACCAGATGTAACTACCATCCAGGAACGTAGCTAGATTAAATTGGCCCCGGTGCAAAATCATGACAGGTACCCAGCCCATGTTTTTTATCATTTAATTTTTTCAACTTTTTCACATTGTCATTGGGACCCCGGTGCGCCGCACATAATTGCCCCATGATGGCTACGCTCTGCTCTGCTACCATCATTTGAATAAGTTTCTCAACATAGTGTTTGCGAGATGGAGAACGTTAACGAATGGCAACAATACGTTATTCAAGTCAAAACCATGTTCTGATGACGTCGAAGTCTCAATCGCCGGCTGCAGTTGCACCAAAACTATTGCAAAATTGCAAATTGCATTTTCCATTAATTCTATTCCTGATATGGAAATATTAAATTCCCAACTTCAAACCTAAACATGTCTACTTAAATTAATTTAAAGTAATATTATTAAAAGCAAATAACACCTCAAATTGTACAAAAAAAGTCAATTAGTAGCCAAGATAGCAATTGGAATGAGGATTTCCACGATTTGCACCCATCCCTTCAACGTTATTATTTACTCTCTCTCTCTCTCTCTCTCTCTCTCTCTCTCCGTGATCATGAATATTCATATAGTCGACAGTACAGTGCGAGTACATTCAGTTAGAATTAGGTATATTTTAGCAAACCAAATTCAAATTTAAATTCAGCTTCAACACCACCATCCCCATTCACATTCAAATTCAGATTCGAAAATCTATATACCGCGCGACACTTAATATTCACGTGACCGGACTGAACGAGTCTCGGATATTTAGTCGAAAGAGGAAAAGAAAAAAATAAAAGAGATAATACGAAATACAATTCAATTCAGAATTATTCACTTTTTCTTTTATATTCTGTATTTGTATACATGTAGTCATAGGCGCCCGACTTTTCGAAATTGTCTGAATTTGACATTGACACATCTCTTTTCCCCTCCACTCCTCATCAAAACATCTTTTCACAGTTCACGAAAAGATTGTTATCTGGTAAGTGCATGTGTGTGTGTTGCACGTGCACCCTTGCAACCCACAAGTCGACGCCTATGCTTGGAATATTCAAAGCAGAATGACTGGTTTTCCCACGTTCTGTCATATTGTTCGTTCCCCGTCCAAGTTGTGAGAGTCTCAATCGCATTTTTATGCAATTTTTTTAGGGACGAGCCTAAGTGGCCTAATTGTGATTCCGTCCCTTGAGCTTGAGTGTTTCCACCAAGAGTTCTACGACGTCCAGGGTTGAATCAATACGCTTTGAATTGAGATTTCGCTGCTTTGTTTTCTTTTCCCCAACGAGCTAGCTACTTGCGGGCTTATGATACAACAAAGAAAGACAAGGAAGCAAAATATTTTTTCAATTAATCTCATGAAATTGAAAATTAAATTAAAATTTTATTAAACGGCTTAATAATTTATACCTAAATATACAAATATAAGTCATAAAATGACTGCGCTTGAAAAAGTTAAGATAGCGCATAAAACATTACAGGAATCTAGCCATGCTAAGCGCCATCTAACATGTTTAGTATGTAGCTACTTGAAAGAGTCGCAGCTGGGCTGGGATCATTAATTGTATATGCGGGCAATAATTCTGGCGCATTAAACATTTTTGAAAATGATAATTGAAACTTCAAGCTGATTATTATTTATGCACGGGATAGCCTCGTTTGTAAATTAATAATGCAATTATGGCAAACTTGACGTTTAGGAAGTTAGTTCTAGTCCTTTTGCTTAGAGTTAAATCAAGGAAGCAACAACCATGTAAGGCTATAACGACAAGCACTAGGAATGCTGTGCCGTGAATACGTAATGAACTCATTTCAACCCCAACTTGCATCTTCATGTTTCTAGGCCTATACACACTTCTGGATCTAAAATATAGGTACTTACTATTTTTAATATTATACACGCACTTTGTTCAACTTTGATGAAACTGTCGAAGCTTGTGAATTCCATACTCTGCCTAATCTATAACTTAGTTCAGTTTTGTTGAGTTTACTCGAGTATATATTATAACCTAGAAGCGCATATACTTATAGATTTTGGTTCACCCTGCCTACATTATGGTTAATGGAAGATCAACTTCTCAAGGCGTCAAGAGGTCGTGCGATGCCAAATGCGATGCTTCAACATCACATCACAGACACAGACCGACATCTCGCATTCGCATTGTAATGCATCTGATTGACTTTGTACCTATACTAGTCGAAAACCACATCAAAGCACACTTAACTCATAAAATATTAATGCAACCTTCTCGTATTCCCAGCATATTTTGACTTTGATGCGCACCCAGAAAAATGTAGACGGAGTCCCATTGGGACGTTGATTTCTATTATATTGGATCTCAAACATTTTCAAAGATTTTCCAATTTTAAATTCTATTCTATTCAGACAACAAAATGGCCACGTAAGAAATTAAAAATTGCATAAACACGTTTTTTTCAAGCGACATCTTAAGTTTTAAATATGTACCTTCGCCCCAATTTGGTCGAAGATTTTTCTTTTACTACAAATCCCCTGTCAAATCAGCAAAAACTTTTCCCCATTTATTTTCGTTTTGACTCCCCCGTATAACGCCAATTTGCGTAGGACAAGATTTTTACGTTTCTTTCACATCCTTTGCTTCTATCCTCTACCTCTGAAACATCCTTGGTTAGCTTTCATCCTCGTCGATCGTGTCAAAATTTATGCTGAGCTATCAAGAATCTCTTCAGCCTCACTCAGCCAACAACTTCCAAACACGTTTTGGATTTCTGACGACATTTTGTGTCAATAAATATATTAGTGTAACAAATTCTAGCAGATAAAGTGATGTTTGTTAAAGGTTTCTTATTGATTTGAAGCGGTTTAAATTTACGCATGTATATCTTATAAATTGTCCTCATGCAGGTAAAGCACATAGCTCTGTGAAATATCTGTTTGAAAATGTATAAAATGTTGTTGGTCGTATTGAAGCACGAAACGTAAGAAACGAATTGATATCGTTTCGAAGGTGAACTACAACTAGAGTGCAGGCATTCGATACATTTACAAAAAGCAATGGAGTGGCGTGTCAACGAAGGATAACTGATAAGAATATACGCTCAGGGAGTACGATTTTGCAAATGGAGACGAAGAAGAAAGAGCATGTAAAGCAGTTAAGCTTGAGAAAAGCTCAAAGGATGCGTTTCGTTGTGCTCGTGTGTGGAAATGTTACAACTACAAACGCATCTTGCAAATGTTTCTTTTATCATTTGATATCGTCGACGATTTGTATTCAAAGTTCCTTTATTTATATAATTTTACACTTGAGACATATATATCATTGATTCTTATGTCAATAACTTCATTTGTTAATAAAATTCATTTTTATTAAAAATAATGAAAAATTAGCGGTGTTTAAAAACACATATGTCAATAATCTTTTGACCAATAGGGACCGCGGTGGTCGAGTGCGTAGAATGAGTGGGTTCGAATCCCATTTGTGTATTTTTTTGGTTATGATCGAACTAAATAAATTCGCGATTGCACAAGTTCCAAACCAAACTTCGAAAAATAAATATTCAATTATTAAAATCGCAATTAAAAAATATTATCCTAAAAATTTACTAATTGGAAAAATATAATCGTTTAATATTTCTGATAATGTGGTAATTATTTTGACTTTTTATTTTTACTAAAAAATAAAGGATAATTGCTTCAGCTACAGCTTGTCAAATGCCGACATGATTTATTTTTTATCCTCAAAGTATGATTAACAACGAATAATTACTGAATATGATTAACCAACACATTTTACGTGTTCATTTTGTTTAGTTTTGAATACTTTTGTTGATATCCTTTTACTACTAAAACCGTAAATTCACCTAATGAATTATAAATAACAAGCTACTCAACTGTAATGTTTATTATTATTATTATGAGGGCTCATAATCCCTTTTCATTTTCATAATAACTTTCATTTCTGTTTTCATTCCTTTTATTTTTCTTTTCATCCTGTATCGCCCCTAAATTTTGAGTATTCCTTATGATGTGTTATTTCAAGAATGGAAGAACATAAATTGAGCATCTCTTTTTGTTAGAGTCTCTACTTTCTTTGGTTCATAATGTACGTTATGTATATTTATTAGCTCCATTTGGCATAAGGAGGAATATCACTTAAGAATCCATTCAGTGCGTGCTGTTCTTTGGGTAGGCAATTTTCGAAATAAAAGTGTTTGAAATTGTGTTAATGATTGTACATTATACTTAATTCTCATTTAATGTGAGTCTGTCGCTTCGTTTTCTTCGTTCAATCTTTCAGGGTTACAACATTCAAAGTATCCTAAAACCCAACTCAAAGTGCGTAGACAAAAAGATTCATCGCCTTTTATACCTATAGTTGTGTTTTATTCATGTACGGTTATATAAAAAAAAAGTCATTCATCATTATAAGACATAGGGCTAAAAATTATTTTAAATGACTTGCAATAATTAATATATTTAACAAGGAATTATGGAAACTCGCGGATTACTAAATTTCCAAGCAACTTTCCACTCTTATAACGTAATATACTATTGAAAATTTTAATTTTAGAAATTTACGAAAACATGTAAAAACCTATGTTTGATTTTATAAAATAAACTTTGAGGGGAGATTATAAGATACGAGTCAATTTTTTACTTTCGTATCCATGAGTTCAGTTGAAAGGTTGAAAGAAAAGAGAAAAACTGCACCGATCTTAACACGGGTCTTAAAATCTAATAACATAAATATTTGAAGTACTTAATAAATAAATATATTTCATGTAAATCTGCTTTATAAATAAAACCATTGCATTTTAAATAGGCTGAGCAGGTTTTTCAATCAAAGAAAATCAATCCTCATTATGTATTTAAAGGTGAAAACGTTTTGAATTCATTTAAAATCTAAACATTCTCTTTTCGTTTTCTCATCGATTTTCGATGTGCAATTCGAGCGTCTAATTGTCTCGATGCTTCGAATACTTTGTGCAAGGTTTAGTTTGGTACTAGCGTTGGTTTTAGTCATTCAATATCGTAAATTAAACGTAATCTTCCAATAAATGTGCAATTAGTAAAACTGCCCAACAAATAACGTTATACGTAATTGTTTGCGCTTTTTCATACAAAACAACTTCAATTATCTTTAAAATAAATATAGGTGCTCGAACAATGTGAATCTATACATATATAGTTATAATAAATCGGAATAGAAAGCATATAAAACGGAAAATTTATGTAAAATACAAGAATTATTAAAATCTGGCCTGGTAATCAAGAGATACTGGAATTTCATTATGTAATAGAATAATTCAAACAAATAATCGGAGGAAACCAATGGATTCAATTAGAAAAACATTGACTTTGGAAAACTGGAACACCGCATCAAAAGGAAATTGAAAATAAAGATAAAGGTATTACTGGAAATTAAAACTTCAGTGATACAACAAAATACACTTCTAATTTCAAAGTAAAAGTATAATGGTATATTACGTAACAAGAGTGGAAAATTGCATATTGCGGACGAAGCAGAAAATTACCAATGAGTTATTTAGTGGCGAGTTTATTAATTCACGCACGTGTGGTACGTACTATACTTTTTCTGCGACCATACATTCTTATAATAGTTTTAATAAGTTAATAGATTCAAAGAAAACAAACTAGTTAAAATAATACGTTGTGCACAACCCATAGTTCACGTGAGCTCATCTGGTTGCATGCATTCAGGCTGTTGTAACTTCCTCGCCAATTTCAAGTTTCATTTCGTCACACAATGTAATAATTTCATTTTGTAACACTTATGGAATGTAAAGACTCGTTTTCAGCGCCTGCTGTTTGTTCGTATTTGTTGATTTTCTGTGGTGGTCGTAGAAAACTAAATTTTCGTTTGTTAAAATATATTTTATGTTGAATATTTATATTATTCATCGATCATGCAACGAAATGAAATGAAATCATTCGGCCAAGGTCATTGGTTTTAGTTTTAAACTACAAACTAATAGTTTCAGGTGAATTTTAAACAATATTTTTAAATTATTTCAATTTGCAGCTTCTGAAATATTTACCTTAGTTAAATGGTAGGTAATTGGACACATTGTTAAACGTGAACTAGTTAAAAATTCCGAATTCGTTAAAATTTATATTTGAATTTAATTAAATAGCAAAAGAAATAATACAACAAAAATTCTGTTGTTGTTATTGTTATTTAAATGTTTTAGTTTTATAGAGTTTTGTTATTTTTCAGCTGGGCGTATTTTTGATTTTCTATTGAAGTTGATGGGCGCTAGACAAACATTAAACTTGCGTATCTATCGACATATTTTACGAGATTTGAAAAACAAGCTGAAAAACGTTAATAATTTGCACAAACATTTTCAATTTACGATTCAACAAAAAAAGCACGGCAACGACAACACAAAATCCAAACAACAAATATGCTGTGCCCTTTTACGTGCTCACGTTTTGCTTTCCGGTGAGAAAATAAACTAGTGCCCGACCCATGGTTTAGTTTACTATGAATTTTGTGTGTGTGTGTGTGTGTGTGTGTGTGTGTGTGTGTGTGTGTGTGTGTGTGTGTGTGTGTGTGTGTGTGTGTATAGAACAACATCAAGTTCTCGTACTTTCGCGTATTTTAGAACTTATCCTCGTATTTGCTTCGTATTTATAGATTAGAATAAAAATAAAACTTTTAAGTGATCCATACATTTCCAACTTAATTTCTTGTAGAAAGGAATAAAGGATAAATTCTGTAGATCCATGAGATATTTTCTTAATTTTTTTCCAGTTATTGTTATCCAATAAAATTATTAATCATTTCAAGAAATAAGGACTTTTTAAAAAAAATTATTTAATCTTAATAACACACTTTATTTTTACGTTATTTTTGTAATATCGAAGATTGTATATGTTGGCAAATATTTTACTGGAAAATTTATAATTTCAAATCCGAATATACGAATTAATGTTTGACTTCATAATAAATACATCTTGTAATATCCGGTTTTCAGGACTCAGCACGACAACTACAGTTACAATGTGGACTTCACAGAGGCCGAGCGACAAAAATCAAGAAAAAAAAAACAAAAAATGTTTTCTCCAACGAAACCGAAGCATTACAAACTTGGATATCGTCACCTTGGGTGCCACGAGTAAATTTAAATAAGAATGCAAGTTCATTGAAAATGCAATTTTTATTTTTCATATACCTCGAAAACCTTATTTACTCCATTCATTGAAACTTACAGAGCCTTGCAAGTCAAAAAAATAGCAAAATATGTTTATAAAATAATAATTAAACAAAATATCAAACAATGAACGGCCAGATAATGTGACTGTAACAATCACCAGACAAGAATAGAATATAGGTATGTTGCTAGCGTGACTCTGCAACATGCTGACACTCGGAATTGACAATATCAACTTCATAGGGCGGTTATCGTCACAAATATTGAAATTGGCGTTAAAGGTCACCAACCAAATCCAATCTCATAAATTCTTTATTAAAATGAACTTTCATATACCTATTGAGAATGAGGACCCTCTGCATGCATTACAGACATATATCACGGAGTGCGTGTTTGAAACAAATTTTGAATGCTTATTTATAAAATAATAATAAATTAAACAAAAATAAAAATAATTCCTAAAGTTTCAAATTATTAAAAATATCTAACAATGAATGGAAAGAATAACTGATTGTAATAATAACCAGACAAGTGCTAGCGTGACTCTTCAACACGCTGACACTCGGAATTGACAATATCAACTTCATAGAGCGGTTATCGTTACAAACATTGAAATTGGCGTTAAAAGTCACCAACCAAATCCAATGCGATAAATTCTTTAATAAAATCAATTTTCATATACCCATTGAGAACACCCTGTATGCATTACAGACATATATCAAGCAATGCGCATTTGAAACAAATTTTGAGTGCTTAGGTCTTCTTAATATTACTGATGCGGAGTGATCAAAATTAATTTTAGGGTTATTCTTAAATTTATAAAAATTACACAAGTTTTGCCATTAATTTTTGATCACTCTGTATATAACATGAGCAATGCTAAATGTACCAGAAGGTAATTTTACCAACTTGTACAAATATATACGAGCAATAATAATGTAATATAAAAAAACAAAACCACAAACTTTCTATTGGTTAAAATGCTATATAAAACAAAATAAACAACTTCCGCCTTGTTTTTTTTTAAACTTTGCAGAGAAGCATGAAGCGAAATTCTTATACTTCACGCACAACCTCTAGCACTACCATCTGTAGTAATTTTACAGATCTACAACAGTTAGTTGTTACTCCACGTCAACACTTTTTTGCAGTTTGTAAGTTTTTGCGCTTGGAAATTCTGAAAACCGAAAATTTAAAATCAATTTTCTCGCCTAACTTCCAAGTAAGTTAACTTAATTCCAATAAGTTTTCACTTCTAACAAAAATGTCTAAACCGTCTTCTCCCCTTGTCATATTCTTTTTATGGCTTTATTGAAATTTTGAACTTTTTGTTTTTTTTCCTTTATTTTCTATTTCTTGTTTTTTTTCCTAGTTCTAGTTACATGGACGCAATGGACAGACAGACAGACGAAAAACAATAACTTTATTTTACGACCTTGAATTTTATATATTACAACTTACAAGTGGTGGCCTTCTACTTGTTCTTACTTGTATGTATACATCTACCGAAAACCGATATAAATTTTCTTCGTTTTAACCGAACTATTTACTATTGCGACATGAACAACAAAGCTTCGGCCTATGCTACAACAATATATAACATTTGGGACCAAAGAGGAAACCAAAGTTGAATATGAAGAAGAAGGAGAAAAAAAAACAAGAAAAAAAGAAAGATATGTTTCACTGTTTCGTTTTGAATTTATGAAATCTAAACCTAATTTACATATGCGCCCAAAGATTTTATTGTGCCAGGCAATACAGCAGTCTTTTATACAGAACGGGGAATCACACTAAATCAACTCCCACGTCGATGGTCGACTTTGGTTTTCGTGCTCTCGTTCTTCTTTGTTTTCTTCTCAAGGTTTTTTTATTCTATTTTTTCGTAAATACAAGATAAATATTTTTATAATAAGAACGATACTAATTTTCGGAAAAATTTCTTCAAAATTAGAATAAAACAAATTGGTTAAAATAAATCGTTAATTGTGACAATATCTAGATAAGCAAAGTATGTATTAAAATTCGTACCAAGCTGCCCCTGCTCCACCTTCCGATACATCTACTGAACTACGTTTAAACACTATAAGCGCTCTGACTGGTGCAGGTTATGTACGAGACAACGTTCACTGAATTTTGAAAGTCAAGGTCTGATCGATGCGTCGTGTCATGTACGAATTTTAATATGGACATAGCGCATCTTGTTCCATTCCAACATGCAACGTTTATATTAAGATGAAAATGAAAAAGAACATTAAAGTTTCAAATTAGTGAGAATATCAAATATCAAACAATGAACGGCCAGAAGAACTGACTAACAATCACCAGACAAGAGTAGAATAAACGCATGTTGCTAGCGTGACTCTCCAACATCCTGACACTCGTAATTGACAATATAAACTTCATAGAGAGCTTATGGTTAGAAATATTGAAATTGGCGTTGAACGAATCCTTTCAATTCCGCTTTGTAAGTCTGGAAAAATTTTGTAGGTACCTAAGAATAGACTTCACGTAATTAGGTAATTACCCGTTTCATTATACTATTGAGAGTTCACCATTATCACAACTATGGCACATTAACATTTTCATTATCAGGCGACTCGAAATGAACCGGTCATAATTCCATTGGTTTGGTGAGTAGTTTTGGATTTCTCTGTAACGAACTCGTTTGGTTGCGTGAACCTTTGTGTTTGGACGAGCACTCTCCATCAATAACCTTTTATGCCCAACTCTCGTATTGATTACTTCGCTGGATTACAGGTTGTGCTAGTGATGTGGTTATGTATCTCTAGCTGTAACGTCCAGTGTGCTTGTAGTCGGGCGTCGGGCTTGTGGTTCTAGTTCTGGTCCTGGTTCTGGCTTCGGGATATTAGTGATTGGCGAAAGACAGAAGTGGAATGCGTTGAATACCAGGATGGAATAGGACAGGGCATGGAAACATGATAGTCCTGAGTGAAAAGGAAATGGGTCTCGACATTGGTGTATGAACTGTCCATTACTTTTATACGGAATGTATCAAACGAAAAAGGAGTGGGACGAGGACAAGGCAAGAAAGAATTTTCAGCAAGAAGTCCGTTGTTACGACGGGTATTCAAGTATCAAAGTATCGACTATCGACGCCATCGAAAAGAAATATAGAAGGATTCTAGGAGATCTTCGAAGGACAAAGGATGCGTGTTCAAATTTTTTGAAAATGTATGGCATTCCTAGAAAGTTTGAAAATCAACAAAAATAATTTCCAATAAAATAAAAATTAAGCGACTATTCTATTCTTTTTTGCTATAGCAACTATATTTATACCCGAAAATGAATTGTGCTTATTACATATTACATTTTCTTGAATCCTTGTGTTCCCTTGGATGAATGAACATAATGAAATTAATATATTAATTTCATTATGTTCATTCATCCGTTTCTTGTTCTGGCCATTCACTATTATTAATGTTTCATTTTGATTTATTAACCTTCTGAATGCCTGTCTAAACGTATTAGAACAAAAATATTTCCATCGGTTATGCAACTCTCAATAGACGAGAACTTTAAGCTTAAACGATAAACACCTTCCGCTTTAACCAAATGCAATACGGTGTATAATTAGACCATTAGGGCAAAGCAAAATCGCTTTCGGATTTAGATTATCTTTAACTGAGAGCTCGCGGCTACTCAATATCCTCATTAAATGCATATTAAGATGCAAAGATTGCGTTAATTACAAATCAGAATAAACTATAAAATTGATAAATATATACAGCACTTTAATGGTAATGTGTTTGTTTAAATGACTCAAAAATTTGCAAACCTAAGTTTTGGAATTTAGTAATAACGAAAAAATTTGATGTTATCCGGAATAAAGAATTCTTCATTTATTTAGGAAAGTATAGCCAATAAGCGTTGAAAGAGAAATTCTGTAATAAATAATTTTATACTTTTTTCATGCTTTTCATATAAACGGATAAGTTGTATATTAAATAAAGAAGAAAATGAAAAAATTCTTATTGCCTATAAAGCCAAATTGAATGTATTAAAAAATAGTCAAATTTCAAAAAATATATTGTGTTCCAAACTTTATTTCTTTTCAACAGTCACATCGTTAACTTGTGTGTTGAATGTACTAAGTAAACAAAAAAGAAATAAATGACAAACGTAATTTCCTCAATTTTCTAGTCTAGTGGAATAAAGTGCACTTTACGGTCTCTGCGCAATTGGAAACACAGAAATGCGCCGCTTAACGATGCCAGTTGCAGAATGCAAACAGCAAAAAGACCGATTCGAACAAATGTTGTTGGAAAACGAACGAATTGTTCGTATGTATTCCAAAACTACGACGAATTTTGCACCTACCTAACACTCGTCACTAGCTCAATGTTATGGAATAAAGGTAATAGAGGACGGAGTTTGCCCACAACGGTGAGGACTGAGGACAACCGCGGCGGTTGGGACGACGCCGAGGGCGAAGTGCTCTTTCGGTGGTGCAGCGAAGACCTTTTATTAACGAGGTGGTTAGGTCGTTATCGTTATTGCCCTCGGGGATCAATCGCAGAAGTTCGAAATCAATAATCTCGTTTTCGGCACGTATACAATGACATTGTGGGTCGCTTTTTACTACCTACTTTATACGTCGGCGACGGTTACGAGGACGTCTACAATTTTCCATATATTCTTTTTCAAACCAAATATACTTTTCCCTATAAAATTGCCAGGTTTATGCTTTTATTATTTAATCTGAAAAAGTTCTTTTTATATCAATGGCAATTGGAAATCGGAATGGATAAAAAGCAATGACCTTTTCAATGTCATTTTATAATAAATTTCATGAATTTATTAAATATTTAATTTTGATAAGTTTCCTGAGTATATGAAAAACACACACACGAACATCATTCCAAAACCACTTTTTCGGACTCAGATCCTTCAAAAACCCGCCTTAGAAATTTTGCCTGAAACCTTATCTTTCCTTACTGTACCTTCGATAAGTTGGAAAGTAAAATTATTTTAAACTTTATTTTATTTATTGATCACCAAAATTTTAATGGAAATATCAAATAAATAAATGACGTTAAGGTACAATTCATTCGCATTTCACGATTATCCTCGTAAAATAATTAAAACTCCACCAATTATCGATTAATCATCGGTTCACAAACAAACAAATAAAAATTGATTAAATATTATATTTAATAAATAATTTAATAATAGTTATTTACAAAACTACATCACATTGGCTAGACCCAGCTAATTCCACCACATTACCTGGATTTACCTGGGACTGTTCGAATCATTTCATAATTCTCCATTTCCCGTTCAATTTTTTCATTATCCATATGTATTGTCCACATAAGTTAGTATTCTTTTCTATATTTATTCTTTTTTGTATCTTTTTTGTTTGGTGTCTAAGTAAAATTGATTCGATTACAAACAACAGCCCCGGAATCAACAACGACTATGTTAGCTATTTCAACAATGTTTTTCGATGTTAGTCAAGTTACTGGAAATCGAAAATGTAGCCAAAACCAAGAAAGTATATAAGAAGAAAAAAAAACTTGTGTACGGATCATTTAATTCGGTTTTCTTCACTTTTTCTTTTGCCGCCGTTGCTGCTCCCGCAAAAAGCAATTGCCACCACGCACAAGATGGTTTGTGGCCACGATCAAAAGATTTAAGACTTTTTTACACGCGTATTTTTTTTATATCTGTATATTTATATCCGAAGAATAGCATGAATGTAAAAAAAGTATACATTTCGAAGGCGTTCATTCGAAAGTAGATTTTATTTATATATGAAAAAGTGGTTCTCAAACTTTTGGCGGCCGACATCCACTTTTGAAAATCATAGTTTAGCTGCGTTTGGTCTGCTGTCATGAATATTTGCGACCCACCCAAAATTAGTTTGGGTCGCGACCCATGACTTTCTGATATGGAATATAGTATTGCAACAATAAAATTATCCCTTTTTGCCTTGCCTTTTTGTAGTGTTGCAACAGTTTCTCATACATTTATGTTATAAAATCATATTTCGCGCCCATTCGTCAGTCCGTTCTTATACAGTTGCTATGGGTTACTAAGAATAGTAACCAACCATATTATTATAGGTTAAAAAAAGAGGCAAGACGTCGGAATGAAATAAGATTCATTTGCATTTTTGAATGAAGACATGTGAGGTTCTTCCAACAAAAGTCTAAACTTGAGCGAAAATATTATACGCAAACAGATCAAGTTTTTTTCCAGTCAGAAAAGGAAATAGGGGGAAAACGAGTCAAAATAAAAAGAAAATGGAAATCTAGACGCACTTTATCAGTCTACAACTTGATGGATTACTGTAATATCACCCTTTTCAAAATATACCAAATCAAATGCCTAATGGTAACCTACATTGGAAATCTTTGCATTAAAAAGTATTTAAGAATATGAAGAATTGATGCATTAATAAATGAAATCTATCTTTCTTCGATTAAAGATAGGTAGGTATCTTAGACTTCCCGGCAAAAATGCTCTTGCACTTAAAAATTCTAAAAATTATTTGAAGTGTTTGAACGTTTCAAGTGTTCGCTATAGATATAAATATTCTATTTTGGAATTCGAAAGGGGGTCGCTGTTAGAAATACAATAAAGCATTTGCGAGGCAGGCACGCCGAAGGAAAAAGATTATAAAGTTTCTTTCTCCGCTTGGGTCTCGAAACTGTAGGAAAACTGTTGGAAGTTTTGGAATATCGGTCCCCAACGTGTAGTGCTCACTGGTGTGCCTCAAATTGTGAGCGCTATGGACAAAAAAAAATGGTTAAACGAGTATGGGAAATCACCATTTCCTTTATTCCAACTCTGTTTAACACATAACACATTCAGCATCAGTTGTTATATTAGTTTCTCTCACTCGTTGTACAAGAATTGAAGGAAAAGTCGTTGTTGTATTTGAAAAATAAAATGTTCACATAAACGGTTTAAATACACATAGGAAAATTTATACAATGTGTTCAAACACTAAATAAAAAGATTAGTGGCGGATTTCCGCACTGACAAAATTAATTTGGCTACTGCTTGGGGCCTCATAAAAACAAAATCCGCCCCTGTTTACAACACTTATTTGGTCAGTTTCTCTGTATACTGAAGGAATACAAATTTGTAACTGCGACGTATTGTAGAGTTTAAAACAAGCCATTTTTATTGAAACAAATATACTGGGTGTTTTATAAGAAAACACCAAATAATAATATCAGTTTCCGTTCAGACCATTTTTGGATAGCAATTAATACATTCAGTAAATGTAAAATTGAAGCTGGTTGGTCGAATTTATGCCTAATTTGTATTTTTGAAGATTCGTTTTCATACTGTTGGTATTGATGGGATGGCACATTTGTATTCTAAAGTTTGCATCGGCAAATGTTCAGGTCACGCTGATTGAATGGCATTGACGTTGACATTGATGTTGATGAAATGTAATTTTTGCTTGCTTGTTTGTACTTTTGTATATGTAATTACTTCACGGGACGTATGATTTGGGGTAGAATATGTCAACATTGAGGGGTCACGGGTCATACTTCGTAAACATCGCAAATCATCAAACAGGAACAGCATTTTTTTATGGTTAATTTTTTTTTTCAATTTAAAACAACCAATGTATAAACGTGAACTGATTTTATTAAGTATTTCTAAAGTCAGTAACACGATTTTGCCATGCTGAATTACACACCCCCCATAAAATTATTAGATTCATCATGTAACAAGGGATTTTTAACATAATTATGAGACTTTGCGTTTAAATTGCCTAACAGCTAATGTGCATTTCCCCGTTATTTCCCAAATGTATTCGTGTTGTTATTACTATCGCTAAAGAGGTATAGAAATTATGAATTGGAAACTAAATCAACCCATTCACGTACATTCCCATATCTACAATCAAACTCGTCCGATCAATAATAAACGTCAATTTTGTTATGAATTATGTAGATTGTAGATAATAATCGAGTCACCTATTCTATTTCAGGGCAAACTAAATATATAAATCATAGAGGTATATAATTTATACAGGGAAGGTTTTGAAAGAAATGTGATGCCACTGGTCCGCCATATTTCTTTGCACCAGAAAATAAACCCCAAAGTACATGCGAGACTAAAGTATGTTTCAACTTTCATGCATTTTAGGTGCAACACTATATGGTGATTTTGTGTAATCGCAATCCGTCCGCTCACTCCTCTATAGACTTATAAGTATCTCTATGTTGTAAATAAATTAACTTAATATGACTTTGTATCATATATTCTAGCCGAAAAAGTGTACACAAATAAAATCTGACAAATTGGAAAAGACAAAAAAAAAATGGAAAAAACAAGATAACCATCATAACTACCTATATGTGACAAAACTCAACGATCCAATTGTCTTCCTGTAATAGTTGTGTTCTGATTGGAGATATCGACATGGAATATGTTCCCCAAACCACAGTTCGCCAACATCCCGCAATATTCCAATTTTCACATCGAAACATATAGAAACTTGTCTGGCATTCGATAGTTCCTATTCCTTATTTCTATTCAAAGCTCAGATCTGTAACAGCACTGCTTATACAAGTATACAAATAGTTACGAATTGAATGTGCAGTGGTATTGTATTATCGAACGTACGGAATGTATGGTTATTGGTCTGGTCTCAGAGATAAGAATTGTTGTAGGTCGTTATTCTAATTGGAGTTCTCGAGTTTTCCTAGACCCCATCCACTATCGCGCTCGAGCAAATCCTCAAATGCGTCTCAAGCGCCTTCAAAACGAAGTATCTCTCTATGAAAACCTACCTACTGTAGAAACGATCGGTTCGCATTCGTATGGAAATAGATTAAAGTTCAATGGACAATTATCGCTGATATAATAATTTAAGAACGTCGCACAATGCCAACAATAGACAAATTATTGATATAACGCTCGATTATAATATTTAATATATTCACAGGAAAAGCCAAGAGCATCATTGAGATTTTTATTTTGACAATGAATTTGTAATCGGTTTAATTAAAAAATCGATGTTGAAAAGATATATCTAAGTTAAAAGAAAATGTTCTACCATAGAGGTATAATATTCCTATAGAGGGAAGTGATTCCAGTAGGCCGCCCTATTTCTCTGTATCATAACAAACTAAAATCCTAAAATGTAGAATACCCAAAGTAGACACACACACACCCACACAGACTAGTGACGCGAAACTGGAGGCTATTTCAAATGTCGTGCCTTTTAGGTGCAACCATGGCGATTTGTTGTAATCACCTTCCGTCCTCTGATATGTAAGTGTTCTACAATGTCAATGGAATGAACATTAATGATATATTTTAAAATAAGAAGATTTCTGTATAATTCATTTATAATCAGAGAGCAGAAAAATTGCAATAATCTGCATATTTTAAGCGCCATCTTGTTGAGAAAAGAAGAAATAAAAATATATTTATCCGCGACGACCAAGTAAAACAACCATTATTAGGTGTGTATGTAGGCAACTAATAACCCACATTAATATCACTCACGAATAATGACCTTGACACACGTCAATAATAAATCCATTATTCCTCTAGAGATTTACTTTAAGCCAATCACAGCTCTTCCCTGCAATCAATAATGATATGTGACACAGAGGCTGAACAAACTCAGCTTGCCTTGAACGCTTGAACTCCTATATGACAGAAGCCAGTTGTCAAATATTGTCTGTCAAGCAAACGTCTTCACACTGCAAGTTGAATTCCATGGTTGAATTTTTAAGTTTGAAAGCCATACTACAGTATAAAAATTAAATTTTGTCGTAGCGGATAAAATAGAGTATTCAATTCGAGCATATGTGCTATTATATGCTCGGGCTATTACTCCGCTCGGCTTCGCCTCGCTACGTAACCTTCGCCCTCGCGTATAATAGCCTGCATATGCGCTCATTGAATAATATACTATTATTTTATAATAACTAATAAATTTATTTATGTCCGATGATGACTTTGATTTGTATTATTAGAAGAACAAGAATGTCAGCTGGAGGTGCAAGTGAATTCCTGTTTCGCACATTACAAACATTGTGTCACCGACCGCATACAAAATCTACCACTAACTGAACATCATATGGCAATGCATAACAAGACAACAAGCCATAACGCAGGACATAACTAGGCAGAAAGCAATCCGGAGAAGGACGAACGCGACCAATCTGTGGGTAAATCGGATTATTGAAGTAGCCCTCTGGGAATCTCATGTCCAACTACGACCCATCCCACACCCCAGATCCTTATACGTTTTGGATTTGGTCCGGCATACGTACTACTTCTGCTCTGATTTCGCTATTGTTACGTTAACTGATTGAACAAGGATGGATAAGGATACAGGATATCTAAACCAAAATAAAAAAAAGCATTGATAACACATCATACCTATCATTTCCATACTTGACACGTGAATACCTTCATTGTGAAAGGAAAGAATTCCTACAAATGTGCAGAAACATAACAAAAAAAAACTTATTTATACCATTAGAGTAATGGCAGTAGCTGCTACGCATATCAAAGCGTAAAAATGAAAAGTGTGACATCTGTTAGCCAAACAGTTCTCGGCCTTAATTTAACTATAAGATGACCCAAAATAGAACCTGTCGAGTAGAATTTAAAGACTTTAATGAATTATTACTTTCACGTTTCTTGGAACGTCCTGTATATGTAAATATTTGACCCGCCTGCTGAAAACTGCGAAATTTCATTTCATTTGAGTGGAGAGGAAATGTGAAACTCTCCAACATTTCCGGCATGAAACTAGTCGACGAGAATTTCATATTAAGAACCAGAAGCCGAACATAGTTCGCATTGATTTCTTCATATGAGTACATTTGCTCACCTAACCTAACATACGAATGAATAACTTGCATTTTGCACTACTGCAGAATGGCGAAAAATTCTTAGTAACAGGTTCTTAGATGGGCATTCAACTTTCAATTTTCAATTTCAAATTTCAAATATAAATTTCTGCGTTGAATTGACGTTTACTTAAATATTTATGACATGATGAAAGCGCAACACGGTTCTATATAAAAGTCATGAAACATTAACTTTTAAATTGTAACTTAGTATATATTGATTTTTCATGGCTTGATGTGATGATTTGAGTTGCTACATAAAAAGAAACATTTTGTGTTTATGTTTTATGTTGACTAACAACATTTAGAAAAGCTTTCGGGTATATTAACGTTCTCAACGTTTAAATGCTTATAACGGTTGTGAATTGTGAAGAAAAGAGAAAAGCAATGCCACCGTTAACACTCACTTTTTTATAATAATAAATTCGTGGATTTTTATTGTACCTCTATGGACAACTTTATATTTATTACTGAAAGAGCTTAAACCGTGGCGTATTGCTGCATCAATTCAACTTATACTGCCGAAATAAATAAAATATTTTACTTCATAAATTGTTCCTAAAAATATTTGGATTATTACAATTGCATTTATTAGTGAAAAGCGTGTTTGTAATACGCACTGTATAAATATTTCTTTTCTACAAAAGCCATGAAAAGAATATTTTCAAGAACGCTGTTAAGAAACTACTTTTCAATACACATGTGCCAGAAAAAATGGCCGTATTGTCATCCTCCAACGGTGAGAAAGTCGGTCTAGGGCCATTCGGCGCGGCCGTTTGGGCGCGAGAGACAGTTTGGCGCTGTACTCTTCGGCGCAGGGACTATTGGGCGTGAGTAGTTTGGGTGCAGGTCGCTTTGGGCGCAAGTATTCTTGCACCCATTAGTCCCTGCGCCGAAGTGTCCTGTGCCAAACTGCCTCTGCGCCCAAACGGACGTGCCCAAACGGCCGCGCCCAAAGGTGCCATTACGTAAGGCGGTGTATTCAAAACATTGCACCTCTTCATCTTCTGTTTCCATTTCTTTTCCAGTAGCCATACCTACTGACTTAGATCAGGGGTCGGCAGACTTTCCAGTGAGAAGAGCCAAGTTGTGAAGAAAACATGATAACGAAGATATCAGAGAGCCAATATTTATTTAAAACTTAGTTAAAACAGTGTCTGAAGAGCCGCAAACGCGTATGCAAAGAGCCGCATGCGGCTCGCGAGCCGCGATCTGCCGACCCGTGACT
>JARJEB010028331.1:0-11710 GCA_030264535.1 Liometoxenus newtonarum
TCGTGCGCAGGGTGATTGGATAACTCAAATGGATTGTATATACTTGCCTCTTCGGAGGCTGTTGTACAACGATACACCTGAAAAGAGAAGAAAAATATAAAATAATAATAATAATAATAACGGCCATGTTTTGGATGTTGTTGCGAAATATTACGCTCAAACGCCCAATTCAAGAGTCAGGAAGAAAACATTAAATTGTCTTTG
This sequence comes from Liometoxenus newtonarum, assembly GCA_030264535.1. Taxonomy (NCBI): domain Eukaryota; kingdom Metazoa; phylum Arthropoda; class Insecta; order Coleoptera; family Staphylinidae; genus Liometoxenus; species Liometoxenus newtonarum. The sequence goes on from JARJEB010028331.1 coordinate 205, forward strand.
TCCTTTTTAATTTCTGTACTGTTCGAAACACACTTACGTTCCTTTGAATATTGAATTTTTTTACGGCCCGCACCTAAAGTTAAACATTTTTATTTTGGCCCATATTGCTTGATATTAATTAACGAAATCAATATTGTCAAGAATGCAATAAAAGAAAATAAACAAAAATAGTATATTATTTATTATATGAGCGATTATGATAGCCATTGCTCACGAAGATGATGTTTAAGCCCACGAGCCGTAGGCGAGTGGCGCAATTCATCTGAGTGAACAAGGCCATAATTGCGAATATAATTCTATACTTTTTCTACACCTTGCACTATTTTTAACACAAAATACAAATTGTGATTTCTCAATGAAGCAACGAACGAGCTCTAACTGACAAGTGAAATAATATGGCGGGCAATACTCATAGAGCTATGGTCGGAATTCTTCGGGTTCTTTAGACTATTAGTCAACAAAATAGTTAACTTTTTCCACTCCAATGTTAAAACAAGTAGAATTGGCGATTTTAAAACCGGTAGTTCTACAAGTCTTTTTGTAAAATGTATTACGAAATTCTGTTAAAAAGTTATACAACGTAAGATGAACCATTTTGTATTACATTTTCAACTTATAAACGTCTGTCCCTATTTTAGACCCAAATTGTAAGAGATTTTCTTGCAATTGTTAGAATAGTGTACTTAAATTTTTTTTCAGTGTTACATATTTCAATAAAATCTAACAGGCACACGTTCAATTGCACCGAAATTTACTGATATCAAAATGTAATTAATCTGATTTCCACTTTCCCATCAAAATTATAATTTGGTACATGATGGTCGCAAAGTAGTGTGGTGCTATTCACCCTGTATAGTGTCCATTTTGTCAGTAAAGTTTTGCTTTAAATATTTCTTAGCAAAAAAGGATTTGGTGCTGTTTTTAGTGAGCAAAAAAATATTTGAATGCTTATCTACTGATATCATATCACAGCCAGCTCGAGCGCGAGGTTACATTTCAATTTAAGTAAAATTTTGCGTTGAATTTTTGTTAGAATAAAGACCACCTGCTCTTTTTAGCGAACAATCAATAAATGGATTTTTTATCTATTGTTATCATATCACACAGCTCGAGTGCGCAGTAAAATTCGTTTGCGATAGTTTTTCGCAAAGTTTCCAAAAATAAGTAGTATTATAATTAGCTCTGGAAGTTTTTCAGGGTTTTATTTATCATTATTGCAATTTATTGCATGCACCTTTAGAAAAATTCAGAAAAATACCTTTTTGAAACTCCTTCCGTTGTAACATACTTAACAGTTTTTATTTGTTTTATTACTTATTTATTTCGATTCAAATATGAACAATCACTTAACTTACTTGAAATAATTTGTTTATTTAAATCATTAAATGCAAGTTACGTTTTTGCAATAACATTTAAAAGTTAAAATAATAAAATCTTCTCTTGCTTTGCTAATTCTAAGGGGAAATTGTACTTAGAATGTACAACTTTGCTAGTTATTAATAATTAATTGTTTATTCGCCTAAGGACTCAGGATCAATTATGCAGATTGGATAATAATCGTTGTTCCTTTCTAATATGTTTTCTATACTATATTCCGATAATTTAATTGGTTACCTTCAATGTACTTACATATTCGGTGTTCAACTACCCTAATGATAATTATAATTAAACTAAAACAATTAACTTTGTATATTGTACTTGTACAGAATCCCTAAACACGCAAAAACACTTTTAGCCTTCAGTGAAAGTTTCCCAATTTTCGTTCGAAATTGTACGACTTACTGAATTATTAATAATTAATTATCATTAAATGCAATCAACAATTGAGCAACATCTAATTACTTATAGTAGAAAGTATAAAATATTTTTGAAACTAGAACGATTTTACAACTTTACAGTTCAATATATTTTTTGAAATTTGCAAAGATATACAATTTTCTTGGCATGCTAACACATATGTCTACAATTTGCATATTCATTTTAAATAAATTAATGATATAAATTGAAAAATTCAAAAAAAAATTAACATAAATCGATTTAAATTACGTGATGCCGCATCCCTGAATTTATATGATCTCTTTGACAGAAGAATCGACGTCGACATTCCTCTTGTTACGCTGATTTCCTCGTTGATTGTTCTGAATTTACGACAGTGCGCCGAAAAATAATCATCGATTAATCATAATCTCCTGGGTACGATAAATCTTATTCGAAATCGTTTGTTCAAAGTGTTATTGTGATGCAGCGCGAATAGGTTTTCGTCGGGAATGTTTTTTTGCAAAGTTATTTGTAAATAAAAGTTATTAGGAAAAGTTAACCTTAAATCTGTGTCCGTGGTTCCTTCAGTTTCGTTCGCATAATTTGACCGATCACGCGGATATATATGATCCGTGAAATCTGCAATATGACAATTGACACTTGACTTGACTGACAATCTTCCGACATGTCGTCGTTGGTTGTTGAATCAGCTAGTGCCAGTATTAAATTCACTGATTTCTCGTTAATAGTTATTTTTAAGCACTGCTACTCTCACGTTCAAACGTCGACCATTTTGAGCAATGCCATTTGGGTTGCCTACCATACACTTTAGAAATGGTATTTTTTATTTGCTTTATCAATTTTTACAGTTAAAATATTAGCGCAAAATAGATAAAATAGTATAAACTCGTCCATTGGAAAACTTGCCTACGGCTCGTTTTCCAAACTTGGACTCGGTTTTATAATATCATGCCTTAAAGCACTTAACATACTATTTTAGACTTCAATCATTATTATTATTACTAAGCAAGTATTTAGAACATTTTTATTTAATTGCGTGAAGATGTGCTAGAGTCGAATAGTTTTATTATTTACAATTAAAATTCATTATAATGTCCACATTTAAATTTATTTAGATATATTATTGACACACGCTTTTTGTGCTTTAATAAATGTTTACATATGTGACGCATCAAGAATAATCGCGTTTTCTAAATGAAAATATTTACAAGCGCTTTGATCAACATGAATAATCTCGTTTCTTATTTAAACCAAGCAAGTAAGTACATTTAAAATGTTATAATAGTTATTTATTTATTTATAAAAATTAGGTTTCCATGAAGTTAACGATTAGCTAGTTGTAGAGATGAGATAGAAAGAAATTAATCACTGTCACATATAGGCGCATATGCATAAAAATCGTTCCATTTCCTATTCCTTTGACGGTTTGGCTTCGTATTGATTGATGCCCCCCCCCCCGTGCTTGGACTACATTCCGAAATGAATACAAACATCAATCAAAGTGTTTTTATGTTTACATTTATTTATAATACCTATTACAATTTACAAATTCAAATGTACTTGGTGTACATCGCATGCATCGTTTAACGCGTGAATTTTCTTTGAAAACACGAAATTCGTTGTTAATCATCAATATTTATGGATTTAAGTATGATTGACAACGATTAATTTGCAATTGTTTATGTTTAAGTTAATGGCTGCGCTGAGTCATTGATGATGCCGCAATTGACAGTCGCAGCCTCTACCAACTGCGGGGTTATCACGATTCCTTCCGTACATTACAAAGTTTTACAACGTTTTCATTTCTACTGACCAATACACTCACATCTCTATTTATAATTATTATACTTATTGTACTCATCATTACATGTTTAGTAATACGCAATAAGTTTTGTTTGATTTGATTAGGTATATGATGGATATTGATCACTTTGATTGTTAATATTGTTGCTGGCTGGTATTGTGAATTAATTGCCCCCCCCCCTTTTTCGTATGTTTAAGGTGATTTGACAAGCGACGTACTTCGTGTAACATGCGAGGCTCGTAGCAAATCACTGGGACCCTTCCATCCATCCTTCAACATTCAAAATATTTTGGTCGAAGGAATGGAAAAGTTGTTGCCGGATGATGCACATATTCGCGTCAGCGGAAAATTGCACATCTCATTGACGCGCGTCTACGATGGAAAGAACGTCATCGTGTCCCACTTTGATACAAAACAGGAGCTCGTAGAAGCTTTGCTCGCATCGTCCTTCATTCCAATCTTCTCCGGCATTCTACCGCCGAAATTCCACGGTGCTCGTTGCATGGACGGCGGATTTAGCGATAATTTACCAACGTTGGATGAAAATACCATTACTGTGAGTCCGTTCTGCGGAGAAAGTGATATCTGTCCACGGGATGACAGTATGCAGCTCTTCCATGTAAGTTAATTCAAAGACTGGTAGGTATTGGATTTGAAAAGTGCATTCATTCATGAATTTTATAGATTAACGTTGCCAACACATCGATTGAATTGTCCAGACACAATATTTATCGAATTGTGAGAATCTTATTTCCGCCGAATCCAGAAGTTTTGTCCAATATGTGCAAACAGGGATTTGATGACGCATTGCGATTCCTACATAGAAATAATCTTATCAGTTGCACGCGTTGCTTAGCGGTGCAATCGACTTTTGTTGTTTCCGATAGTTTGGAGGAGTCTATGGAGTTTGATCCGGAATGTACTGAGTGCCAAATTCATCGACAAGTAAGTTGAATTTTAATTAAAAAAAAAAACAAAAACAAAAAACGTTACAAATTGTTTTTATTTATAGGAAGCCCTTGTTTCAAATTTACCTGACACAGTGCTAAGCATCTTCCAGGAAGCTATCGATTCGGCGAACAAAGGTTTGGTCAATTGGGTGTTCAAACATCGCGGCATGAAACTGTTATCTGTTCTTAGCTTGCCATACACGTTGCCTTGTGATATGATGTACGCCACATTCACCAAGTAAGGGCAAATTTCAATCGAAATTTGTTTAAAACATTCGAAAATAACTGCAAAGTTTCATTCATATCCGTTCACGAAATTAATCCTTCATTTTCCAATTCACTTAGATTCATGGCGACTGCACCCATAATGGGCAACAACTTATGGGAGTTGAGCAAGTATTTCATGGATCAGTTGGCCGTCATACTGAACAAAGTCAATTCGAAACGGCAGCAATTGAGTGCTAAGATCACCTGCCAATTGGATATCACCGAATACGGTACAAGTAACTTAAAGAAACGACTTCGACGTTTCCGTCGACGTGATGCCGATGACAAAGACGATGACGATTACTATTTAACCGATGCGTACGATGTCGAATCGTGTTGTCAGGAACAAGTCGGCGCAGCTAACAAGATGAATGTGAATTTCGTACTCAACCTCGATGATGGGGAAATGCCACTTAGCAATGGCTCCAAGGTATTGCCACGAGCGCCAAGCTTCACTGTGAATCGATCAGAGCAACCGGTGGACGACGATACTTTTGATAATATTTTGGAAGTTACTGCACATCATGATGCCATTATGGCTTATTATTACTTGGAGGACAATAAGGTAACGTATTTTCGTCATAATCGGAAGCAAATTTCGAAATTAGTTTTGTCGCTTTTTAGGTAAAAGTAACAGAAATCTTTGATGTAACTGAAAGCGACTCGCCATTCGTGCAATCAAACACACAATTGGAATTTGCCGATGAATGGGACGACGAAGATGCATTGGCACTTCAATCCAATTGTAAATAACATAATGGAATTGCATACACAATATTATAAAGTCATAATTTTATTATAGATGCAAAAAGCATGACGATGTCCGATTCGAACAGTGATAGTGGCGATGAATTTGGTAGGGACTGCGATCGCGATAACAGCAACATATTCTCCGATCCTGAAAGCGATTGGACCGGCACCTACAAAATTGACATGGATGATATCGACAACGACGACGACCTCGATTCGAATGATGCCACAATGCATGACCGTGACGATACACGACCGGAGTCAGATCGAAGACCAGGAACAGTACCACAACCAGCGAAAGCAATTAATAAGCCATTTATTGTACCAGCGATGAGTTACCATGACCTGAATATGGAAATGTAAGTGATCCTTTTCTGTCTTTTCCTTTTTTTTTTCTTCATCTTTTCTCGCTTCCGATTTTTTACATCCTAATTAGCCTAGTCACACCGTAACGCACAAACAAAGTCATAAAAAAGGACAAATATGAAAAAAGAAAAAAAACACGTCTAGTGTGCCAAAAATTATATTTTATTGTCTGATATATTTACGAAACTATATTAACTTATATAAAACAGTCGCTGTGTTAATTATTTAGGTATAATTAAAAAACAGTGGTAGATTTAGAAAAGCAATTGTTAAAAACAACAATACGAAAAATCTAATAGCATTTTAGTATTTAGAATATTATTAGATGGTAGAATATTGAAAAAAAAAATCATGGACAAAATGTTTGTATTCACACAATTATTGTGAAATTCACAATAATTGTGTGAATTCACAATGTGAATGCATTCTTAAAAAGAATGACACATAAAGAGCCATTGGGAATAATGTGATGTTGGGAACAAATATATGTGATAAAGTTATTCAATTATTAATATTAATTACTATAATGAATAGATTACTAGATTAATATGACTACGATAATGCAACATAACAAAATAAGTAAAGAAATGAATGAAATTAACTAAAATTTAGGTAATTATTAATCATATTAATTTAATTCATAGGTAAATTTAAAATATTTATATACATAAATCTTTTTTTAAATGTGACAAATAATCACATTACTCACAAACTTGAACTTCCCACTCCTTCTACGTTCTAGCTCCACGTGGAAAATATTATTATAAAAGTATTCTTTTATTGTTACTTTACTATTACTATTTAGTAGTTAGAAAACATTTGATTCAATTGAGATAATTAAACTTATGTTTTTCATTATAATATTTTTATTTTTTCATTATAATATTGTTATTGTTATGATGCATACCGAATAAAATTTCAAAAAAAAAATTCTTAGATACTATCACCATTCTTATTCTAAAGATAAATGTCGAATCATATAACCAACCATTCATTCTCATTATTATTTATATTATTTTAAAACTTAATCACCAATCATATTGAATTTTATAAAAATATGTGGTATGTGGTCCTAACATCTTACATTTTTTCTTATGCTTGTCCATGCCTCTCCATGTTTTACTTATCAATGTATATTTAATTAAAGTTATTTTTCTTTAAGTCGACCACATGTAAAAATAATTACTTTGCCAAAACGGCACGTATTTTCTCAACGGTATGCAAATGAGACTCGCCAGTGGCACGTTCTTACTCAGCGATATTAAAATTGCAGCAATACGTTCACGACTGTGTCGATCGTAGAACGGTGATCGCAACAAATATAATAAGAGCCCGATGTATCGACGGGAGAGTTCAACCCGTTGTTTTGTTGTTAGACGACTTTCGCTTTTCTTATAAAGTTGAAGACTGAAACGAATACATACATTTTGTGTTAGTGCATTCATTAGTAGCATTTTAGTGGATGTTGCGCTGACTAACCTGCCAAGATCCATAAACAAACTCAATAAAAAAGGTTTCCACGATTTGTCTCCGAAAATACCTAACGCCATCAAATGTGCAATGGGTTTTAAAATGTACAAACTCTCGGCTATCAACTGTTGGCCAGCTAGAGCTTGTTCAATCGTCTGTTCGTTATCGAAATGAATGCGTTGTATCGGCCGCCAAGTCCTCATCGTCACCGGTGGCGATGCATCAACTTTTCTTATCACTTTCCCCGATCGTTTCAAATTAAACGAAATGGAATCTAGTTGTGCTTGTGCCAAGTCCTCTGCTGTTGCTTCATGTAATGAAGGATCACTTGGTCCACCTATTTCTTTTCGACTTAATACAGGTATTGGCGGATGTTGTATTACAGCTTCTTTGTGATGACAGACGAGAAGCATTCTCGAAATACATCTGCAATTGTTCGTTGATGATTAGTGACATGTTTATTTAGAGGAAGAAATTGCTTCCTACTTAAAAACTTGTATGGATATGACAATAAGCCACTTTCCCCTTGACCCCCATACTTGTTTAGCACTCAGTTCAAGCAGGACTTCGCAGTATTCCAAGACTGTGAGCCACACTTTTAACTTATCGCCGGATGAGGAAAAGTCTAGTTTCTTTTCGGTTCGTATTATCCGATCGTTGAATAGTACGAGCAGATTTGATAGGCAGTATACGAGTTCGGAGACAATATGGGAATTGTTTATGCGTCCTAAAAACAAGGAAACACAAATTACGCATAAAAGTTCTTAAGAACGTGCACATACATACCCGCTACAAAATATGATACCCATTTTAACGTTACTTCGTAATCGCTGGCTTTGACTGGATTTTCGCTAATCCACTTTTTGTAGGAAGCATAAAACTCTGGCAAAGTGAGGAGAATGTTGGGCATGTTATTTTATGACTTTTCGTCTTGTTAATAAACACAAGTTCTTAACACAATCATATACAAAACCACTTAATTTACGGTGTTATCAACAGATAATAGTTTTATCTAGGTATTTAATTAAAATCGAGATTAAAATCTAAGTGACGCGTAAATACATTGAGGTTACGTTCATATGTCAAATGAAAAAAACAATTTAGGCAACTCTGTCAACTCCAACTTTATTTTTGTGCCTCGGGCTTCACGACTTTGGCGAGGACTTTGGTTTCTTCTTTGGTTCTCTTATGTCAACGCGTTTACGCTTTTTAAACATAAACAAATTGAACAAAAACACCAATATGTCACAATTAATCCCTTTATGTGTTTACTTTATAGTTTACGACAATCAAAACAAGGAGTTGCAGTTTTGTTTACGCCAACGTTTACGCTTAAAAATAAAGCAGTCAGTGTCGCACCAGCACCAAATCACTACAGTGGATTAGACCGGTAAGTCAGGCATACTTTTCCCAGCATATCTTTCTCTCCGTCTCCAATAAACCATTGCATGCGATCTTTACAAACGAATTAGTCGTAACAATAAAAAAATAATTAAAAAATAATGTTAGCTCATAACATTTAAGATATAATTTTCAGATTTTAGCGAGAGCAATTTTTAGAATCAGCATTAGATTTGCAATAACCTACTAAAGATTCAGTTTGATACAAAAAAATGTCGCTGAGATATGAGTGGCCAAATCTCACAAAAATTTTTTTTAGTTTAAATTATTTTCAACTTTAGCAAACCCGTAACTTTATAAATATTTATGCTAGGCGGCTAATATTTCACTCAGACATAGTTTAACTCTTATGAATTTCATTTAGATTGGTGAAAAAAATATTTTTTCAACAGAAGGGGGGGCTGTTGAAAAAAATTCGTTTATAAATTTCAAAAAAAGTCACCCGTGTAAGGAACACAGTAGGCAACCAACATCACACATGTAACCTTGACGACACCAGCGCCACTTCGTGCGCTGCAATTGATCGTAGAACTGTGCTCAATACTTGTGGATACTAATAACTACGATAACGACTAATTATTAAAGACTTAATTACTCTTCATACGCTGTCGCTAATTACTTGTTCGCCCTAGTACCGCTAACTATCATCCTCAGTTACCACCGCTAACACAAGCTTTTAGTTTCTTTCAAAATGTCATTTCGAAATTGCATCCGCACGTGCAGGTTTTGACGGAATAATTTTTTTTGTTTTTAAAGAAACGAATCAATTGCCTGGATTTATTCGTTTATTACTAAATTATGTAAGTACGTAGAAATTGTAATATATTCAATTTGAAATTTAACCGAACTTGAGTGAATCAACGAGCAATACTTCCTTAACACGCTTTGCATGTTCATCATCACCGACATTGATTGCCATAATTTCTTCAACTTTAGTCACCAGTAAATACTTTTTAATGGTACCATGACCAGTGAGATTCGTCAATATCTGCATGCAATACTTTTGTGTAGTTGGATGATGTTGGCCTTTAGCTAGCTCCAATAATCTGTCGATAATATTTGGGAGTTTTATTGCTTTAACCAGTGCTTCAGTCTTGATCGTTGCGAATAGCATTGCTGCAACTGCGTTTTCATAGATAACTTCTATCTGAAATTTCAGAAAGAAAACAAATGTGAGCAATGAAAATGAAATTTTGCACCAGGTACGTGTAGGTACGTACCTCTGAAAATATATAACGATAAAGCTGCTTGATTAGTTTCGTCTTCAAAGCGATGTCTTTTCCTTCCTCTGTTTGCGTCAATATGCTGATACATTTCAACGTATAACCGATAACTTCTGCATCGGAATTTATCTCAAGTATATTAAGCAATAAACAGTAGAGATCACTTTCGAGTGCTAAAAATTTGCCATTGCAATACATCAAATGGTCCAAGATTTGTAGTATTAGGACAAGCACAGCTGGATGTTCATTTCTATAAATTCGTCGTAAGCGATTTATTAGTATTTCTACAAATCCATTGTCAACCAAACGATCCGCGACTGAAATTTAGAATGCAATGGGTTGCCTATATTCTTGCTCATAAATATAATCTATTTCAATATTGACAAGAACAACTTGCAACATTTGATTTTTGCCCTTACCCATCCACACAGTTGATAAGGTTTCCAATAATGTGTACGCTTGAAATCGTACTTGTAACACTTCATCATTCATGCACACTTGAATATTTCTCAGCATGAGTTTGCTCTTCACAATGGCATTCTTCCCTTCCAATAGGTTACTGATCGTTGTAAGCGCAATTAAAGTACGTTCCCTGATCTCCATATCGCTGGATACCAATAGGCTGACCATACGTGCGGGAAAAAGCAACTTAATTGCTTGGTAATTCATTTCGGGATCATGCACCAAATCGCAAACGCTTGTTATCGCTTGTTTGACCACACACATGTTTTTACTGTGAAGTTCTTTGCGCTGAAACGAAGTTTCATTGTAATCTCTGTAATCTGTGTGTATTTGAAACAAACCAATTTTGGCAATGCCCATCTGTCGAATGCAAGTGGTCGTTGTGTAACGTCGCAATTCGCTATGGGGATGCATGGCTGATTAGACGTTATACGATTGTACGGTGGCATTAAATCGAAGACATCTAATGCTGGCTTCTCCATGGCTGAAATCTAATTGGTAATATATTTCATTTAATTCTCGTTGATTCCGCACGTTACCTCTATCCACGCATCGGTTTATTATGCGTGGATCAACCGTTGAAGTTGCCAGTTGAAGATAGGAATTCTTATGGACGGGAAACATTTTATTATAATATTTAATATTTTATTACATAAGTATATACAAAATATGTAAAATGCTTTCTTTGACTTTTCGTTTTAAAAAAAAAATGATGTCAAATTAATTCAAATTTTCAAATCAAGTATTCTGAACAATAAACTAACGTTCTTTACTCACTAGGTGCATTTCTTTGTGCTTAACTTTTTGCACGCGTTAAAGTTAATGATGTTTATCTCCGAACGTCGTATAAGTGACACATTACATTCACTGTTGCATGCTGTATAAGTGTAGCTTTATGGTGCGTCCGATACTCATAATAACTTATACTCCTAGGAGCATAAAGTGATTCGGTTTAAACTCCTAGGAGCATAAAGTGATTTGGGACCAATCGGCGTGCAGTACGCAGTGGAGCAATTCTATGCAACCCAACTCGC
>JARJEB010028332.1:0-12479 GCA_030264535.1 Liometoxenus newtonarum
GATTTTTTCAAATTTCTTTAATTTATTAATAAATTAATAAAAAATAAATAAATTAATAAATTTATAAATAAGACTAATTTTATTATGAAAAACTATCAGAATGTGTTAAAAATGGTACAGATTACTAGTGTGATTTTTTGCGTCGCAAAATTTTCAGCAAGAGACCCGTTAACTCGACCTAAAGATCCCTATGGAAGATCGTTAAAATATCACACGGTATATTTCTTCGTCTATGGTGTTAGAAAATATAAGTATTTCGGTTTTTTTCAATTACGATTTGTCCTCAATTGTAAATGAATCGCAATATTTTGAGTAACTTCTGGTCTTTGGTTTTAAGTATAATGGGCAGTGAAGAAAAGTAAATGAATTAAAAGTAAAGAAGCGAACGGCCACGAAAGAGCTTGCCCGCCTGGTGGCCTATAGTGCGCATCCGCAGCTCTGCACTACTGTTTCATGGATAAGGACGGATTTAAAAGAAAATTAATCAAAGACATTAACAGTGACGAGGCAACAGCTTTTAATTTATTTTTTTTAATATTCGTAAACGGAAGTGCTGAATAAAACTCTGAATTTCTGAATACGAATGAATCCTCGACGGCTGATTCCCGAATGGAAGTGGTTGTGATATTTAGACGTGTTCAGAATTGGTAAATCAACCTCATATTGCGAAAGTCTTTAGAATTAGAATTGTTGTAATAGGTAATTTTCATGAAAATGTGTTTTTTCAGGCTCGCGTATTGAAAGACTGATGTAAAACTAATGTGAGAGCGACTTGGAGGCGGCGTGGTTGTGTAGTCGGCGACGCCATGACGCCCCAAATAGACTGAATGTCAAAAACCACAAAACCTAACTTATTAATGAAGTTTTTGAAATAGTGTCAGAAATTCCCCAATGGAAGTTAATTCTGCAGACTATTTCAAAAGTTCAACTGCGGATTGTCAAAAAAATTCATAGTCAGAGAGTCAGAGCCCATGGAGGAATTTTCACTAAAATTATAGTTTTTGGTAATATCCTGTATAAATAGCCACCCCCACTGTAACCCCCTTCTAGTCGACGAGCGTACGTCGAAACGAACCGCCGGTCGGCGGTAGAAACCTCGAAACGAACGAACAAACGCAAGGGTGTGACCCAGTTGAATCGTCTTCGTCGTCCGGAGCGATACACCCCTTCGGAGTCGTTCGCACGCGTTTTTCTCATGTTTGTCAAAAACGTTGTCTAGAAAAATAAACAAATCATCAAATCAATAAAAACATTCGCAAAGTTGTAACATTTGCCCATAAATTTTCGTGAAAAATTATGTAAAAAGTTCTTTTATGGTGCAAACGAACAAAATGGAAATAAAAGCAACATTTAATAAATCCGATACAAGAGGAGATAGTTACACAGGTTAGTTCGATGAGCGTTGAGGGGGGAAACAAGTAGGACACATTTGAAATATTTAAATGGGTTCAATCCCTTTACATAAGTTTCCGGCAGCAAGCGAAATGAAACTAGGCGACAATTGGATCCAGTCCATCAATCATTCAAAGAGCCGCAAAACTTTTCTGAAGGTGATGGTGGACTTCGTGTCAACCTGTCAGGAACCTTCCCACATTAATATTTTACAAGAAAATCAAGTTTATTATTTAACTCCTTCAAAGTTAAGCGAGTCTCTACAAGTTACAAAGAGAAGAGAGTGATTTGCAAACATATAAGGATGTTAGCAAAATTGAAAATTTCCAAATTATCTCTCTACCTGATACTGTGTTAATAATTTCTTAAGGCCGCCATACACCGGTATAAATGTCTCAAGCCATGTAGGTACGTACGTTTGAATACGAACCAACATGCTCGTGTGTGCGATAAAAACGTGGCATACATATATGTATGCGCATTGACGAAGTACGTCCTACTTATCAACCAAGAATCGCATGAATTTATGTTCGTCGTACATGGCGCCCCTATGGGCGCCATACACGGTCGTTGATGTCTTAAGGCATGTACGACGAATATGTCTTGAGATATCAACGACCGTGTACGGCGCCCTAAAGATTTGCTTGAATTTATGTTCGTCGTACATGGCGCCCCTATGGGTGCCATACACGGTCGTTGATGTCTTAAGGCATGTACGACGAACATGTCTTGAGACATCAACGACCTCTAAGTCCGCCTCAAGATTGGCTTGAATTTATGTTCGTCGTACATGGCGCGCTTATCGGTGCCATACACGGTCGTTGATGTCGTAAGACATGTACGACGAACGTTTCTTAAGACATCAGCGACCGTGTATGGCGCCCTAAAGATTCGCTTGAATTTATGTTCGCCTTTGGGCGCCACACACGGTCGTTGATGTCTTAAGACATCAACGACCGTGTACGGCCCCTTTATTAAGCTTGTTGAGTGTTTTTGTTTATTTAATTTTAAAGATTCAACGTTTCGACCTTTTTGACCTTCAAAAGCATTGTTACAAAGTACCAAAATACCTATTATACGCATTTATTTCTTGCAATTGTATAATGAAAGCACAGTCATTAATAGTATATTATTATATGAGCGATTATGATAGCCATTGTTCGCGATGATGAGGTTTGCGGCCACGAGTCGAAGGCGAGTGGCGTAATTCATTAGAGTGAATAATGGCCATCATCGCGAATATAATACTATCCTTTTTTTACACCTTGCACTATTTTTAACACAAAATACAAATTGTAATTTCTCGATGAAGCAACGAACGAGCACTAACTTACAGCTGAAGCAATATGGCGGGCGATACTCATGGGCTACGGTCGGATCTTGAAAGAACCCGAAGGGGTTCTTTCAAGATCTTTTATCATATAGATAAGTTGGATCAGTCACTTCAAATTCGTTAAATCTTGTTGAACTTTAATACGCGATCCATGTTATTTCATTGCAGTGATTTATAAACATCCATAACTCACGGTAGTGCATTATGAACATCTCACGGTAGTGAGTTATAGGTACCATTAATCACTCAAAAAATGCTAATAGGCTAATAGGTGTAGAAAAACAGATTTAGAATGGAGTACCGATGCAAGAAGGTGTACCTAACCTAAAATGCAATCCAATCAAGCTTCCAGCTATAGGTTTCTAGGAATTTGTGCCGCTTAGGACTTCGTTTCGTACTACAAAAGTCCAGTTAAAACCTATATTGAATCATACACCCGAATTCGATTCACAACTATATGTATATGTGTAGTATAGACTCGCATATACAGTGGCGTAGGAGCATTAGTAGCGCCCCTCTCACAACAATAAATAATAATAACGCCTGAAGCACTGTGCTTCAAGTACTCCCCGGTACCTACGCCCTGCGCATATACAATAAGTATATCAGTACACTGTAAACTGGTACAGTCTATAAACAAAGAAAATATGAGTCTCTTGCGAGAATGAGGATGAATAAACAATGAATCGCCATACACCAGAACAATGAACAATATTTTGTGAAACAACAGGGTCTGCTCTGCTCTTTCTAGAACTATGGGTATGGGTAGGTATGTACGTATATTCAAAGGAAGTTAGAAACTGATAAGGTTGAGCATAAAGAAGTTAGGATGCGTGAATGAATAAAACAAAAATCACTTCATATTCTGAAACGGTAGGACTTTTATTTAATAACAGGTAGAAAGAAGCGTCAGTCTCCTCGTCCTCTGTCAAAATCATAAGTATCTCAATGATTTTGTGTATAGTCTGCGGAACTGTCCTAAAATTTGGTGTTTTACTCAAAAAATTGATGTTTTTACATAATTTTTGGCAATAATTACATGAAACATGTATCTATTAGCATAAGCCCGAGGTGTCAGCAACTTTGGAAAAAGTTATAAGATTCTAGAAGCCAAACATGAAAAATAAAAATATTCAATAAATAAAGAATATTTCGTCTCTGTATTGACTACCAGACTAGATATGGGTGAAGAAAGAATCTTGGCTGGTTGAGCTGAATGTCTAGTTAGTGGGGGAGATATATATGTAGTAGTGTTGAGTTGGGTGTAGTTGAATTTGCTAGACGTGGGACCGGAGACTATAGAGACAAGAGAACTACTGGGACTATGTATATGGGACACTTTGACGAATTGTCTGTCTAGCAAAGAAGCTCAAGATTTAGATTGTGTACAAGTATCTAATATAGCTGTAGATCTAAGAGGAGAGGACTATAGGAAACTAGTTTAGAAAAGCCCCCAGGACTATAAGGTCTCCGTCTCACCGAAGAAGAACTAAGGTTTGAAAGGATTCAAAGGATTAAATATGAAGGAGCAAAGATTCGAAAATTGAAGGAAACAATCTTGTACTTGTAGGATTCCTTAACATCTGATTTTTATATACTTATAAGTAATCAGATGCAGGGGCGTATTCTGGGGGGGGGGGTGGATATGGGGTTAGAACTCCCCATTCGCTCTCCCCATTCGCTCTCCCCATTCGCTCTCCCCATTCGCTCTTTCAAATAACAATTTTTTGCAAAAATAGTAAATACGGGGGATAAACCCCCCATGGCCCGGTCCTGGATACGCGACTGATTAGATTGTTACCTGTTTTATTTCCCCCAGCATTCCACTTTATTCTGTGGTTAGTTTTGCAAAGTCCAATTGCGTCAGAAGTTGGTTACTCGGGTAATTGTTAACATGACCGTCCAGAGGGGGCAAGGTTGGTAAATACCCCCGGGGCCTGTCACGAACGCACGTTAAGTAACCTCATGATGCCAAGATTCTCAGAATTTAATATTTTATAAGCAAAATCTGCACTGTTTGAAAGAGAAAACAAAAACATCCTCCGCAGCAAGTTACCACCAGGGTATAAAATTCCCTTGCCCCTCCCGCGGGCCCGATGTGGCTTTCGATGCCTCTGGTTGTTAACAACTGGGTCAGTTAAGTTCTTTAGAGTTAGTTTGTTTAGTGTGGTTCTTAATATGAAGTTATCACAGCTTCAGTTTTGTAATTAAGTATAGAAATAGTTAACTTTAGGTTTGTTCCAACAAAGCAGCAAACTAGTTCGAAACTGTCCGACGCATGAGCAGTTTAAAAAAAAACTAGATTTTACGAGTTACGTGTAGGTATGGGAACAGAAATATTAGGAAATAGGAGCAGGAGCGGAGTTATAGATGTTGGATTAAGAAGCACGAAAGCTTCAAGATCCAAATTACAAGTTAACTTTAAAAACGGAAAGTTCTAATTAAAAGAGTCACTGGACAAGTTGAGTACCCAGAAAGTGAAATATCTTTCGAAAAGTTTCGTAATTTTCCCAGGAAAACATTTTGTTTTCTTGTCTTTTTTTTGAATTCAGAGGTTTGTTTTATCTTTAAGTCTTTAAGCCTTGATGCTTTATACATGCACAGAGTTAATTTGTATTTTTGTCAAGATTTTTATTCATTACCATCTTGAAAAATGCTTGCAATTTTGCACAATTCTACATATTTCACACAGAGTGATCAAAAAGGAATGCTGTGGGTAATTATGTCATTAACAGACAATGTTTACCTAATACTCAACTAAGACGGATAACCAACTAGATGTCATTCATTTTTATCACTGTTTACATGATAAGAAGTAAGAACTGTCTCGTTACCAGACTACATCAGTAAATTTATTTCTTAAGTCCATAGAGGGGCAGATGGGTATTGTATTAGCGGTTCGGGAAATAATTTTAGTTGGTCCTTCATTTCAGTACCCTGATGGACCTGATCTACTTAGATAAAAATTAATATCTAAAAATATAATTCTGACCACCTGCCCATCTGGAAATTCTCCTCTTTCCTTTATGACCAATCCGGCTCTGGTTAAAAGTCTGTTGTTCTTGTTGTTTGGCCAATTTTGGAAAAAAACGTTCTACATATTTCACACAGAGTGATCAAAAAGGAATGCTGTGGGTAATCATGTCATTAACAGACTATGTTTACCTATTACTCAACTAAGACGGATAACCAACTAGATGTCATTCATTTTTATCACTCTTTATATGATAAGAAGTAAGAACTGTCTCGTTACCAGACTACATCAGAAAATTTATTTCTTAAGTCCATAGAGGGGCAGATGGGCATTGTATTAGCGGTTCGGGAAATAATTTTAGTTGGCCCTTCATTTCAGTACCCTGATGGACCTGATCTACTTAGATAAAAATTAATATCTAAAAATATAATTCTGACCACCGGCCCATGTGGAAATTCTCCGCTTTCCTTTATGACCAATCCGGCTCTGGTTAAAAGTCTGTTGTTTTTGTTGTTTGGCCAATTTTGGAAAAAAAAACCTTAAATTCTGACTACTATTTGAAACTTCAAGTTCGAAATATAGATATTGATTAAATTCTATAACTTTTAACATTGAATAAAACTGAAATTGCTCCCATTATCATTTAGGTAACTACAACTACTGCATTTACACGAACGAACCCAACACCCGAAGCAAACTGCGTTCGTAATCGATTTATCGATCTGATATTTTTCCCAACTTTTCTAACTTCTACTAATACATAATTATACTCAATTCATATATGTATTACGAATATATGCATATACCGTGCGATTATTTTACCTTCGAACATAGCATGTGCTATGTTCCTATGCTCGACTATAAAATAAACGAGTCAAACTCATGGCAACGGGGATTTATATTGCTAAAAACACACCGACGCTCGGGGAGAGAGTATTGTACTGACGGAAGGTATTGCCGGTATTGGCCTTTCAGGATATTTTATGGAAAATATATTTTGCGAACAGTCCGCAGACTATTAATTTCGTGCGTACATTTTTATTATTTCTACCTTTTTCTTCGGTTGTGTACATGATTCATTTATGACAAAAACAAAATTGACAACTGACAGTAACAGCATGATCATACAAATTACTTTGATCATGCATCGCTCCTGTCCACATCTCCAGTCAGATAGACAGAGCATTAGCAGCTTCGTTATAGCTAGCAAGGACGGAAAAAGATGGATTGCCTATGCTCCCCCCCCAACGATGAATATGAAGCGGCGAAACGTGAAACTAAAGAAACCAATCAAGACCCTAGCACGACGAAACAAGTTAGCTAGGCACACTCTTACGCACGGTGACATGTGCGCACGCTCCGTCTATCATTACAATGTCTTTGGTGCGTCGTTAGCATTACAAATCCCCACTGCCATGAATTTAACACGTTTATTTTACAGTCGAACATGGGAATATAACACATACTATGTTTAACGTTAAAATATAATCGCACGGTATATTTAGACTCGTACGTACATAGTTAAATAAGCAAGCATGTTGTGGGAGTATAAACTCCAATTTGTTCTATTTTACGATTCTCTGAATTTCTGGTGAATATCATTTTCCGTATTTATGCTCGAAAATACTTTCGGATTGGCTTAATGGCATTTATTGTTTTCACGAATTTCCAAATATTCGGAAACTTCAAACTTATTGCTTTTTAACGGCTAATAATTAAGTTATACGAGTACATAATAGCTCCGAACAAGTACAAAAAAATATGTTTGCTGAAATGCAGAATATTTCATCGATTCGGTTAATTTAGAAATAATTGGAGGTAGGAAATTAAAAATGAAAACATTTGAATTTTACTGTTAAAAAAGTTATTTAGTTGTTATTAATAGTATATTATTGTATGAGCGATTATGACAGCCATTGCTCACGAAGATGATGTTTGAGCCCACGAGCCGCAAGGCGAGTGGCGCAATTCATTTGAGTGAGCAATGGCCATAATCGCGAATATAATGCTTTTTAATGTTTGCACTATTTTTAACACAAAATACAAATTGTGATTTCTCGACGAAGCAACGAACGAGCACTAACCGACAAGTGAAACAATATGGCGGGCGATTCATATCGAGCTATGGTCGGAATTCTTCGGGTTCTTTCGAGATTTTAGATCATATAGATAAGTTGGATCGGTCACTTCAAATTCGTTAAATCTTGTTGAACTTTAAATGATCTTCGAAAATACGCGATCAATGTTATGAAATTGACATCATTTCTCGGGTTCGTTCGAGATTTTAGATCATATAGATACGCTGGATCGGTCGCTTCAAATTCGTTAAATCTTGTTGAACTTTAATGTTATTTAATTGCAGTTATTTCTGAAAATCCCTAACTCACGGTAGTGAGTTATGAAAATCCATAACTCACGGTAGTGAGTTGTAGGTACCATTAATCACTCAAAAAATGCTAATAATGACCATATAACTAAATAGGTGTAGAAAAACTTTGTTAATCACTAATCGATGGTAAAATGCATCGGCAATAAGACATTTCTAGTTTTTATTTCTACTTCAATTATTTGTTTTCCACTTTCATGAGCTAAAATTTATTTAAGAACTTATACAGTGCATTTTTTAAAGATCTCCGATAGGATTTACATTTTAAAAACTATGGGCCTCCTATTGCTAATTTTAACATATGAGTATAAAAAAATTCATGCTTGTAATAGTTTCTGATAATTTTTAAGTCCAATTGCTTGAAGCAAAAAATCTGAATGTTTTATGATAGGCAGCCAAATTGACAATGCTTTGTGCTCAGATAGATGTTAGTTTGTCTGCCTATCATATTTTAGCAATGTAAGATAGAGAGAGAGAGAGAGAGAGAGAGAGAGAGAGATGTAAGAGAGCAGCCAAGAGAGGGTCTTTGGGAGAGACAAAGAAAACATTCCCTGGCGCTAATGGCAACAAAGCGTCTAAAATAAAAACTTGCTTTGGCGTGCTTGGTTTTTTTAGTTTCACGTTTCGCTGCTTGATATTCAACTCCAGGGGAAAATGAGGTTTGTCCATCTCTTCCCGTCAAAGCTGCCAATCTATGTCTATCCTTACTATGTCTACGAGTATACCTAAAGTTTTTAACATGTACATCCGTAGGGGAGATCATAAAAAAACGCGCTGTATATAGCTACAAAAATGAACTTAAGTTTGCCGAATCCATTTAAATTCTAACAATGCTAATTAATGATCAATTCACAATTCTATTAAATTACACAACAAACATATTTAATTTTTAAAGTGTGAAACAAAATTATATTTTATTAGATCGCCATTAATTTAAACTTATTTCCAAATACAAACCGACAACATTTTTATTATTTTATTCATATTTAATTTCACAATAATAAAATAAACAAAAACATTAACAAATTTTGAAAGAAAACGAAACATGTACTTGTCCTTGATGATAACATTCAGAGATTCGGAAATATTTTTGATTCTTGCCACGGCCACAATCTCGTTGTCAAGGACGCCGAAATGGTTTTTATTTTTTATCTTTTATTTTAATCGAACGCCCGAACGCCGGTTCGTTTAGCTTTAGTGTGTGTCGACCAGATCAGATATTTAGCAATGAGCGGAACTTCCGATGACGTTATTCAGAACAACTCCGTTTCTCTCATGTGCTTCTGACGATTTCAATTGTTTTGTACTGTGCAGGGCCGGATTTAGTACTAGTGCCGCCGTAGGGCCCAAATATTTTGCTGCCACCCACCGACGATAAACAGAAATTGAGAAATAAATGTGACACAAATAACTGGGCCGGATTTAGTACTAGTGCGTGCCGCCTTAGGTCAGAAACATTTTGCCGCCCCCACCGCCGATAAATATATTGAGAAATAAATGTGACACAAATAATTTGCCCAGCCTCCTTGAAACTTAAATTTATTTTTTATGACCGTTAAATGTAGGTAATAAGCACGGCACTGTGACTGTGGTACTGTGCTCGTTTCAATGCAAAATGTGAATTTTAAACACGTACTGCCATACTGCAAAATATAGAACAAAGGAAAACTGTTCTGAAATGAAATACAAACGAATTTTAATTCGTTTTTCTATTAAAAAAATTTTAAAAAATCTGTGTAAAGTAAAAAAAAGGAAATGAAACTAAAACATGAGAAACTTTTAAAACAAACAAAAACAAATGAAATAAACGGAATTGAATTAAATTTGCCCAAGCGACCTACATTAAAAGTAAACCAAAAATATTTTTATAGGAAAGAAAATAGATTTTTATTGATGTTGCGTAATGCTTACGGTTAGGAGGTCGAAGATGAAATTTTAAATTGAATTTGATTAAATGTACAAAAATATAATGGAAAATTTTGATTGATAGAACTTCAACTTCAAAACTCTGAAAACGAAATCCAAATCAAGAAACTGCCATTTCTGACCTGACAAGCACTTGAAAAGTTGAAAACCACATGAAAAACGATTATAAACTATCGTTTTCCTGATTTTAACATTACACAGCTCAGAGCGAAGCGGCGGGCGGGGGGGGGGGGCTTTTCGATCAAAATATGGACTGTTTGTAATGTAATACCATTTTTATATAGATAAATTGAACTATTAGTTTTTGTAATAAAATTTTCAGCACCCCCTCTAAAAATTCCTGGCTACGCCATTGGCACAGCTCACAACACTAGCGGAGCACTTATTGAAGCGTATCTAAAAGGTTTTACCTTTTCCACCCCTCGCCCTCAACAGTTCTGGCGTTCAATTACAATTTTTTGCAAATGTGTGCAGGGCCGGCTCAATATACTAAATCTAAATGAATGAATTTGACAATTTTAAATCCCCTCATGCATGAATGTGTACTTGTGTACTTACATTACAGCATAAAGTATAGTTTAAAGTTTTAAGTTGTCAGTTGTTCGTTCTTGCCTTGAGAAGCATGTCGTGATTAGCATGATGCAATTATTATTTACACCGCATTTAGGCATTGGGCATAGTTAAGTAGTTCTCCTTCGTAAGGTTCGTGTTTGTGATGTAAAAATTACAAGCATGATTGCAATTGCACGAAATCTGGAAAACTACAGGGAAGAACATCAAAGAAATAACATGAAAAATTTATGAAAGAACGAAAAATTGCAACTATAAAAATAAAACTATTGCTACCTTCTTCCAGAGGGCGCTGTGAGTGCATTTCTGTACTATGTCTGCTAGATGGCGCTGTGAGTGCAATTATTATGCAATCAAGAACAGCTGATTTCGCGGCTTAGCGCCATCTAGCCTTAATCTAACATTCTAACCAATATTTTATTATTTTTTGACACTTGGAACGTATAGTTAGGTAGTTCTCCTTCATAAGGTTTGCGTTTATGATGTAAATTACCGGCACGATTACGCTAAATCTGGAAAACTATGCAGGGAAGACCATGAATGAAAGAAAAAACATGAAAAAAATATGAAAGAACGAAAAATTGCAACTATGAAAACAAAACTATTCCTACCTGCCTACAATAGACTCTGTACAATAACTTCCAGATGGCGCTGTGAGTGCAATTCTGTACTATATCTTCCAGATGGCGTTGTGATTGTAATTAGACAATCAAGAACAGCTGATGTCGGTGCTACGCGCCATCTAGCCTTATTCTAACCAATATTTTATTATTTTTTGTCATTTGGAACGCTTGCAACAACGCTTACAACCAACTTACAACTTTATACAATTATTATTGATGCCATACAATACACAATTTCGAAATAAGAATAATCAGTAAATCAAAACCTCAATATACTATATCTATATCCCATTATACAACTCAATCAATCAACAACAAAAAAACTCATACTTATGTATGTACCAGATTAAATATAATCTGAATGTGGAGAGGCGAGTTCCTCATTTCTTCTCATTTCCCTCATATTTTCCCAAATTTCTTTTCTTCCACAGCCACACAAATAACTCTTTGTCTCTCCTTCAACCACTCTCACTGCTAACCCCCCAACAGTCCTAACCCTAATATACATATTTAAGTTAAGTATTTTCGTTTGCTTGTCGAAGCCCAAGGAGAAGGAAGAAAATTGTTTTCTGTTGATATTCTCATTCGAATTCGAAAACAAACAATAAAACCTTACGTCCAACACTGACAAGCTATAGATAGCTTGATTACCGATGTTCGATGTTCTTCATTCTAAACATGTTTTTTTCGCCTTACATGCTTCCCATTCCCTATATATTCTATCTAATAATGTAACATGTGTATTAGCCTTCGTGTTCGTACGTCACTGCTCTGCTGTAACTGTAATAATATTGTTTGTGTCTTCTGCACTGATGGAGATTCGTTTTTCTGATCTGATTTTCTCTTTTTATCGTTTTCCAGGTCGAGATCGGCGACGTCATATTGAAAGTCAACGAAACTGATGTTGACACATTTAGTACAAAAGAAGGTATTTATATTTTATTTGTTGATTATCTTTTCGTATAGTTAATCAATTCAAATCTATTTTGAACGTTTTTCTTTGATTCCAGTACTGAAATGTTTGCGATTGTCCAGCGATCCAGTAACGTTGAAAATCAAACGAGGTTTGTATCAAAACATGATTTTTTTCTACACCTATTTAGTTATATGGTCATTATTAGCATTTTTCAGTGATTAATGGTACCTATAACTCACTGCCGTGAGTTATGGATTTTCAGAAATCACTGCAATAAAATAACATTGATCGCGTATCAAAGTTCAACAAGATTTAACAAATTTGAAGAACCCGAAGAATTCCGACCATAGCTCGATGTG
>JARJEB010028336.1:0-26945 GCA_030264535.1 Liometoxenus newtonarum
GACTCTATATACTCTCACCAGGACAGACAATACCGAGAAAGAACACGTAACTACATCTAACAGCATACATAGAATCATATGCCGGGATATAGTCACATGCACAGTATGGCTCTGCCCAGCGTCGGCGATAATAAAAGAAATAAAATGCCAAGATGCAGCAAGGTTTTACTATGAGACAATGTCTCGCTCAATGAGGCTTATCCTTGCATATCGTGTTTAAAGAAACAACGAAAATATCTAGCTATGTAAGTCGATGGACGATGCCACCCACAGACACGTGTTTCGCTCTACTTGGAGTACGCCATTGTGGAGAAGGCATCGTCAATCGTACCACCTACCCGACTCTATATACTGGCACCATGTACAGACATATATAGAGAAAGAACACGTAACGACATCTAACAGCATACAACGAATCCAACGCCGGAATATAGCCACACGCACTGTATGGCTCTGCCCAGCGTCGGCGATAATAAAACGAATAAAATGCCAAGATGCAGCAAGGTTTTAATATGAGACAATGTCTCGCTCAATGACGCTTATCCGTGCAAATCGTGTTTAAAGGAACAACGAAAATATCTGGCTATGTAATTCGATGGACAATGCCATCCACAGGCACATGTCTCGCTCAGTTTGGAGCTCGTCATTGTGGAGAAGGTATCGTAAATCTAAACACCTAGCCGACCCTATATACTGTCGCCAGGACAGACAAATACCGATAAAGAACACGTACCTACATCTAACAGCATACAAAGGATCATATGCCGGGATACAGTCACGTGCACAGTTTGGCTATGCCCAGCGTCGGCGATTTTAAAATAAATAAAATGCCCAGATTCATCAAGGTTGTAATATAAGATTAATACTTGAGACATGTCTCTCTCAATGGTACTTATCCTTGCAAATCGTATTTAAGGAAACAATGAAAATATCTACCTAGGTAATTCGATCGCCGATGCCATCCACAAGCACGTGTTTCACTCTACTTGGAGCTGATCAGTGTGGAGAAGGCATCGTTAATCGAACCACCTAGCCGACTCTATATACTCAAATACAGAGAAAGAACACGTAACTACATCTAACCGTATACAACGAATCATATGTGGGGATATATTCACGTGCACAGTATGGCTATGTCCATCGTCGGCAATTTTGAAGCAAATAAAATGCCAAGATGCTGCAAGGTTTTAATATATGACTAATACTTGATTCAATGTCTCGCTGAATGACGCTTATCCTTGCAAATCGTGTTTAATGAAACAACGAAAATATCTAGCTAGATAATTCGATCGACTATGCCATCCACAGACACCTGTTTCGCTCTACTTGGAGCTGGTCAGTGTGGAGAAGGCATCGCCAGTCGAACCACCTAGCCGAGTCTATGCAAGGTGTCCCAGACCAAACGATACAGCGAAAATTGTCAGATTCTACGTGAAAAACTGAGTAAGAAAGTCCCATACCAAAATGTTCAGGGAAGCACCGTTTTCAAACGAGAAGAAATTTAAGTTGACCAATCAGAGAGCTTTCCCATATTCAAAAACCTCCTGGTTCAGGAACTCAGTAGTTGCTATGACATTATTGATCGGGCCATAATTTCTTTGGTCGACTTGCTCTCTAATTGGTCAACTTAAATTGCTTCCTGTTTAAAAACGGTGCTTCCCTGAACATTTTGGTATTGGACTTTCTTACACAGTTTTTCATTTAGAATCTGCCATTTTCCGCTGTATCGTTTGGTCTGTTACACCCTGTATACTGTCACCAGACAGACAAATACAGAGAAAGAACACATAACTACATCTAAGAGTATACAACGAACCAATTACTAGTTGTTAGAGGCAGCAGTTATTACAGTTGTTTCTAGGGTGCAAGGTGATAGGGAGAGATGTGTACGGAGTCAACTGCGTACGGCAATTGAGAGTCTAATAAACACGGCTGACGAGCAAATGGAACGCCGTGCTCCACTATTCTCTTCTGTCCCAGCGGTAGCGCCGGTGATTTCTACAACCTACGGAAAGCTATTGATACAAGTAGTCTTGGAACCCCTGGTGAACAGGATGCCCTAGAATGTGCTGTGGTGACCTCATTGAATGCAATAGCCATGGAAAAGGCTATTGACGCCGATTGATTTGGACCCCCTTCGGAGAAGACGATAGCTGAAGGGCGAAGGTCTGTAGAAATAAGAGTATTTGTTCGTGGTTGATTAGGCTTCTAGTAGTTACAAATAACCAAAAATGGAGTAGTGTGGCGATAAGGTCCCCCACCAAACGCGCTAAATGCAACACCTCCGTGCGCATCCACATATCCGTACCCATGCGCATACCCATATAACTACATATATACATACCTACATATGCATATATACATACACCTTCACATGGCATATAACTCATGCACATACACATTCATATAGCATAAAACACTTGCCCATACACATATGCACATACACATTTGCACATACATACGCATTGATAACGGAGAGGTTGTGATTGGTGACTACGGACGTTGGCTGTCTTTCCTAGAATTCAATGGGTTGCGGCGACGGGCACTGTCATTGTGGGTGGAGGATTGCGCTAAGGTCTTAGAAGAGAGTTTTCGAGCATTTTAACAATCAGTTGTTGGAGACAGCAGTTGATTTGTTTCCGGGGCCTATTCAGGGGGGGGATATGGGGGTAAGAACCCCCCATTCGCTCTTTCAAATACGTATACAATACAAACACAAACTTTAAAAATAACAATTCTTTATAAATTTAAATTCGTAAAATAGTAAATAAGGGGGATGAACCTTGTGTTGTAGGTTATAGCTGCAGCGAGTAGTGACGAGCTCTTCGTCGGACTATCGCTACAACTGTACAACATGCACATGCACAGATGCACATACTACTATCGGCGAGAGTGTGGCTATTGGCAACGGACGTCGGTTGTCCCTCTCCGTCAACGGTCAAGCGTTGCGGCGGCGATGTGGTTGAACAGTTGCGACGGCGACGGCGGATGTCGGTGTGGATGAAGATTTCCGGCGGCGGCGGCGGATGTCAATGTGCATGAAGGGTTGCGGCGGGGTCTTAGAAAAGACCGATCTTGAGCATTTTAACAATTAGCATTTCAAAAATTAGCATTTCAGCTATTAGTAGTTATTCGAGGTACCAGTAAGTTTGTGCTTTAGAAGTTTTGTGGCAGCGAGCGTGCTGCTACGAGTTTACAGGATGCAAGCTGATACGGTGACGCGTGTGTAATATCTGTGTTTGCGTATTTTTATTTCGGTAGGTGCGTGATATCTGTGCTTCCGTATTTTTTTCGGTAGGTGGGAGAATCCTGCATAGGATAACTACTGACTCACGTCAGTAGCCAATGTCACTCTTACTGATTAAACTCCCACCTAAATACCTATCTTCGGAAGAAGATCCATGGATAGGAAAGCCTGCAGGCACCTATGCCGTAAAAAGGGGAGGACCTAGAATGCAAAAAGGCAAACAACCGGTAGAACTTCAAAAATGAAGAATGAAAGAAGAAAAAGGTGCAGAATGAGTTAAAAATTGTACGTTTATATACATTTACACATCATACTACAACGAGGGCGTAGCTACTATGAAGTAAGAGAAAACACTGGCCCCACAACGGAAAAAAATATTACAAATGTATATTTATACTAAAATTTTTCTTTCCTCATTAAATGCTACACCAGGGGGTCGTTCCGAAAATTTTGCTTAAGAGGCAAAAATGTCTTGCTACGCCCCCCTGACAACAGGTTACTACAGTCGAAATTAAATTGGGTAGAAACATTTTCATTTCTGTTTCCGGTTTGCTATATTATAGTATGTATCTGCATACAACGAACAACTGTTAACATAATGCAATATAGAAACGAATTGCAAGTATGTTTTCATATGTAGATATACAGCGCTTCTAAGCAAACATGAGTCCTGGAAAATATGTGAACTAAATTAAACATTTTTGCAGGCACGAATCGTAGAGTATTATTTTGATGTGCCCACTCATGACTCACTAATAAATTCATGAAATTTCGGTCACGTGTCATAATTTATATCAGCACTAATTTGATTTTACGTGCTAATTTTCGTAAAAGTTTCTCGGGTATTTATATTCTCATACTTGTTGCGTATTCTCATACTCACAAACGTATGCAGCGCTGAAAACGTCCACCAAGTCTCTTATTTGCTTAGAAGGACTTTAGCTTGTGAATGCTCGCATGCACGAAAACTCAAAGCGTTTACAAAGAAGTTAGAAAATAAAGGAATGAGATTTCACCTGTAGATATAACGCGTTGCTACCTGGATGCATGCATTCGAAAATTACTTTCAAATTCGCGTATTGTGCGGATGTACCTATTCCCTCGGGAACAATGCATGGAAAAATGGAAGTGTTTAGACTATAATTTTCATATTAAATGGAAATATTCAAACCCAACAACTATGCCCTTGGCGAGCGAAGCGAACACAATCAAAATTCATACATGTGATATGAATTCTCGAGCTCGAATGAATGAAACAAATTAAAAAGTGCAGTAATAAGATAAGAATGATAAGATGTTTGACATATTTAGAATAGTACAGTCCTTCTACCCAATTAAGAGACTCAGGGGACGTGTTCAGGTGGACCTATGTATGTACACTCAAAGCAATAAGTTAGGATGGACTTTTTATTATTGAGTGTTTACGTCAAAATAACACTCTGCGATTGATTTCCGGAAAAAGTTTTAAGTTCGTTCAAATTATTTACAGGGATCATGTTTGCTTAGAAACGCTGTACACATTTATAAACTAAGTAAGTGCACACTGCACAGTAAGGAACAATGTAACAGATGGCTCTCCGCATTTCTGCTGTGGCTTTTCACCGTTCTGCGTGTACGCGTTTTACTGTTGCTTGCGCGTTCTAAAGGAATAACCCTAAGAAATGGGCCACAATGCCACACCGTGAATAACCTATATAACTTCTATTGTCATTGGCCATTGCCAACTTAACAATCTGCAATATCGTTCTTAATGTAGTGCTCGCGTCTCTGGCGAGCTCGTTAAACATTCTAGTTCTAGTAGTATAACACGGAGTTTTATATTCGCGCACACGAAATAACAAAATCTCTCTCATTAACCATGTTAATTTTTTCTAGTCGGAATTACACTGTTACTCCTCTCAGGATTGTTCCTTTCGAATATATCCTGTTTCAATTGCTTTGTTTTCTTTCTACTTTCATCCTTATTGGTCCTTACGGATAACACGTACGGAATGCATAGGAAGCAAAAGGCAAGAGAGTATATTGTAATATCAAAAGAGTTTGCCGTTGCTGGGGGGAGGATTCTAGCGATGGCAGGAGGGTAAAAAGCAAAAATATGAAACAAAGGAATATATTTGCTCTCCTTGTAACCTCAGGCATTGGGCCGGCAACGTCATGAGATGTATTACAATACTACGGTGAAACTGGATTCTCGGATTCCTTCTACATCTAATTTTATTTTTCTTACTTACTCATTTCTGCGTTTTTATTTTTCGTAAGTATACCGTAAAATATAAAATAATGCTGGGGGAGTTTATATTTAACTTATGTTATTGTATATGTTTTTGAGAAAAACAAAAGAAACACGTTAACAAAGAAATAAAACCAAAGATAGTACTTTTTCATAGTTCAGTTTAGACTTTTGACGGTTCAGCGTATCATGTGCGGTGGTGATTCATAAGAAAATATTGTCTGGTGCTCGAAGGACCAAATTTGAGAAATTGAATTATCAATTCGTTCGTTATTCCTTTCATTTCTACTGAGCTATGTAATATATTAGGTCTTGATGTTTTTCGATCTCAAACTTCCAGGCCGTGTATCCTATAAATATTTAACGAGACTTAACTAAGTTCGTACTGGCTTGTGACAAATGGCTTTATTTCGCTTGTAGGTACAAAGTCCACAGTCTTCTCTCCCTGCTTCCGTCCTGGCATGGCATTTGGGGTTCGATTCGAGTAGAAATGGATAGCGTAGAGTAGAGTGTGAAATCATTCAGGGAAATGGAACATTGTTTCGCAATTACAATTCTAAAGAAATTGCTCGTTTAATGGGCTTTTTAAAGCACCACAACGAACGACCCACATTCGCTAGGACGCTGCTAAAAAATATTCGATATGAAAATTGTAAGTGAAATCATCCGGGATTTAAAAATTGTATGGAATGCGATTGGATGTGAATTTTTTTGACGACGAACAGCTGAATTCCATTTGGGCGAAAAACAATTTTTACGCACAATTCTCACATCGCTCGAGATTTTTGTTCACCTATACGCGCAAATATAAATATTGTCAATTTAATTAATTAATTGCAGCACTGTGCATGACCGCATGTGCCTTATATACAAACTAAAAGAAATGTTGTTAAAAGCTCATTAATATATGTGCATCTAAAAGTAGTTTTAATATACAAACTATGCGTGCATGTTGTTTTTTGTTGCTAGTTATTCTTGTTGTTGTTGTTGTTGTGACATTTTTGCTGATGCGAATTTTTCGTTCCTTACTTGAACCCGACCTGGTTTTGGGTAATCTGTGAAGGTCGTTCGGGGATTTGACTTTCTAAGTTTAATATTAGTTAAAGATTGAAACTAAAGCGATTAATGCGAACTCAAGCGACTTCAACTTGCAATGCTATGAAATTGGCGCGGGGAGTGGATTGTGTTAGTCTCTCGAGACTTAGTTAACGAATAAGGAATATAATAAAATAACAAGTTTTCCTTCATTTCCCTCACTTTTCGTGATAAAGTAGATTTAACTCAATTTATTGTCCTGTGCAAAACTTGAGCCCGCGCAACATCTTAAAAGATTATTCGGATTATTTACGGGAATGCGCAGTGCAGCGAATATGTTCATCTACATATAACTATATAAATTTGACGAAATTTTTATGTATTCTAATTGTGAGATTGCTTGCAAAGATTATTTACATCTTTTCTTCATATAATATGTGTTATAAATTAAGATAATAGACAATCATAAAATTTCTGAAGCGTGGTGCGCTATATAAAGAACAAAAATTTAACTTTATTGTTTTCAAGTTTTATTTGAGTCTCCGAGACGGTCATAATTTTCAAAACAAATGAACGTGACTGTACAAAATTCTGAAAGGACATCATTTATGCTATATTTTATAAATCGAATCTAAAATTGTAAGTACACGATACGTCATTCTAATAAACATAAGTATTCGAAACATATACTTACCTGTTTCTGTTATGGGTATATACCATGCATTTATTTTACCGTCAAACATGGCGAGTGCTACGGTGAAAGAGTGCTACGATGACAAGTCAGGGCATAATCATAAAAACTAATTACTTTGATCGTGCATCGCCACTACTATGAGCTTGACTCGCTTCTTTTAGTTGCGAACATTGCTTACGCTACATGCTATGTCCGTTGGTAAAACAAACGCTCTGTATATTTAATGTTCAAATGAGTTTTAATAATAATGAGATTAATGATATTTGAATAAAATATAATTAATTGGTAATAATGATATGTCTTTGATAACGTCGTGTCATTATAATTGGAATTTCTAGAAGTGCTGACTTGACTTTCGACCAATGGTGAAGTCGGTGTAATAAAGGAGGATGTAATTGAAGCATCCGAGTAACATTTTCTCTAAGTAAGCAATGCAATACATCCAGGAGTGAAATATATATGAATGAAAAGGATCTCATTATTAAAACAAAGAATCCGTTTCTTTAAAATTCCATTTTAGTTGTTTATTCTTTAAAATATTCTTTGGATGTACACGTTTTTCATCAAAGATTATTATTTTTTAACTTGAAACATATTTCGTTTTTATTACATTTTATACATAATTATATTTTAGGAACAATATGTACATATATATTTGAAAACTCACGAATTTTATAGAAGTAAATGTATAAAAGTAAAATGACATTTTAATTAAAGAATCTGAGTCGTCGCAATTTTGTGTTTTTGGTGACGAGACTACGTGCGAACTATATGTGATTCCTGTGAACATAATTTCTTTTTTCCGGCTGACTTGTGGATGGTTGTCGTTTGGGAGGCGGCAATGTATACATACAATAATACCTACCAGAAGGCAAGCAGTAGAATTTTCCTAGGGGAATCCACCTAGAAAAGCTGCATGAAGGTAGCATATACCGTGAATTGCACTTTAGGTGAAACATAGACAAATACCGCAGAGGGAGTGGCTTCAGAGCGCAATACTTGGCGACTTTAAAGTATCAAATGATCGATCGGGGTTGCGTTGTGTAAATTAAAGTTTTATGGTTTTGCAATTTCTTCATATGTAAGATCATTTTCTAAAATTAAAATCCGAATAATGTCATATTGGATTCAAAGCTAACATACTGTATATCTTGAAATATGGTAGTGTTAAAAAGGGGATGGGTTTGGTGTTCTTTATTCACCAGGCAAACATGTACATACGCACAACGCAGGTACGCATCAGAAGTATAAGAATCTAAAATTATAATGTTAGAAAACTAGAACTTCACAGGCCGAAAAACAACGACAACGTAAAATACAAACGATCCCTCGGACGGGTTATTTGCTTACCTAAAGCAGCAGGCGCGAGTCCGAAAGGCTTTGGAAATTCCAAGCCAAGAGCGTGCGTGCCCTCAATGCGCATGTCCGATAACGACCTACACCACAAACCGTCGTCTGACCACGTTACGGAACGAAAGGAAGGAACGCCGAACGGAACACGTGTCACTCGAAATGACCCACGGATGCTGGGAGCTGGCAAACCGAACACGTTTGAGGTAACGAAAGTGAACGCCCGCAATGGTTGTTTATCAGACGCAGCCAGTTTTGTCTCAATAGGTATCTAATCCATGAAATCCATCAAAATCGTCATCAATTAAAAAATCACAATATAAGAATAAATTATTAAGGATCAAAAGCAAACGCATACCCAAATATTTGTATAGCAAAATTCTATCAAAAAATTCGCATGTTCCCCAACATCATAAGTTTTCATTCTGTGTTGCAATAATTTAAAACGCTTAATTAGGTAATTTATATAAAATTCAAATGAAGCGAACAAACCACGCTTGTCATCCATTTCTCCCGTTTACTGTTCGTGCTAGCTCGGTCACTAAACCTAAGCGTCTATGCTTCAATTTAAATGAAATTCACGGTATACATTTTAG
Source organism: Liometoxenus newtonarum (assembly GCA_030264535.1). Lineage (NCBI taxonomy): Eukaryota > Metazoa > Arthropoda > Insecta > Coleoptera > Staphylinidae > Liometoxenus > Liometoxenus newtonarum. The sequence continues at coordinate 9,153 of JARJEB010028336.1, forward strand.
TTATATACCTATATTACAAGTTTATAAATACTTTCGTCTGAAAACGCGTACACACTAACCTAGAACCATAGAAGGAAACTATGTAGAATATGTATATGTGTAGCGAATATATACAAAAACAGGTAAAAAACGTCATGGCACTTTCCTACTCTAATTTCATTTCGTTTGTGTACACATCCGACACAAGTTTATGTCGCGCTAGTCGCGTTTCTGACACACGTAATTACTTTTGCGAATCACTTTGAAGCGAAATTCATACGGACTTCTTGTTTTATACTGTACACTCATCTGCTCACCCTCTTTTGAGTTGCCAAACGGCAAGCTAAGGGATGTACTTGCTTCTTTCATCCATTCGTATTATGCTAGTAATTTGTTCGTTTTTTATTATCATTTCTTTCAGTGCGTTCTGTTTCTTGGGCTTTTCTTCATTTGTACACGGTGCGACGCGTGTAATTGATATTACACTAACACCCTCAGGGGATTGCTTGCTACGAAATATAACTAGTTAAAAATCATCAGAGTTGCCCCCAGCAAAATGAAAATGAGCGGACTCAAATAGATTTACTTAATTTAAAATTAAAATGTAAGTCATGAGAAATGATTTTATTACCGTCGAGAAAATTCACTACTATAATATTAGTATGTCGAAAGACAAAATGATTTAGAAATTTAATACAAAATTTCTAAGTTGCGAAAAATTCAAGATGAGAATTTATATGCGTGTCGCCTTTTATACGGCCTTTAGAAAGATTGTAAACGTGGCTTGCCCATACCTAAAAAAGGTGTGTACAATTTTGTGTTTTACACTTTACTTCATAAATTTTATTTTTCTATTAGAGCAGACTCACGTTTGTTTTTCTTGTTCTATTTTCTATACTTTTATTGGCAAGTGTTGTTGTTTGGGTTGCATTCGTTTTGAGATTGTTCAACGTGTAAACTCGTATGTGACTTGCGTTTGACCTTTGACCGTTTGACTCTGCGTTCGGCTTGTTCACAACCAACAGTGTGATTTGCTCCATTTGCGTAAGAGCGACGAAATGCGTAAGAGGAACTGAGACAAAAATAAATGGACGGATGACAGACAAAACGAACAGGCGGATAGGAGTGAGATATAGATATATTGCCGGATCTCAAATCATCTGTTTTGGATTACTAAAGCAGGTGTGTAAAATTTTGTGTTTTACACTTACTTCATAAATTTTATTTTTCTATTAGAGCAGACTCACGTTTTTTCTTTCTTGTTCTATTTTCCATGCTTTTATTGGCAGTTGTTGTTTGGGTTGCATTCGTTTTGAGATTGTTCGACGTGTAACCTCGCGTATGACTTGCGTTTGACCTTTGACCGTTTGACTCTGCGTTCGGCTTGTTCACAACCAACAGTGTGATTTGCGTCATTTGCGTAAAAGCGACGAAATGCGTAAGAGGAACTGATACAAAAATAAATGGAGGGATGACAGACAAAACGAACAGGCGGATAGGAGTGAGATAAAGATATATTGTCAAAAATATGATGTGGGTATGCAAAAAAATGTTCACACTCTTTGCGATAGAATGGTCTCTTATATGCTAATGTGCTCCTTTTATTATTCGCGCATAATACCCTTCCTAACGTAACTCGTTTCGATATATACTATTTTATAATCTGGCGATATAAATAAATATATGGTTACGCCACAGATGAGTGCAACTGAGGCTTGTCTATCTATAAAATTCTTAATAACTTAAATTTAACAGCGTAAAACAAAAGCAGTTAAAACTTCAAAGTAAAAAATGTTAAAACATTTTAGTCATATTCGGTATTTATATGTTTACTTTGAATACAGAGCATACTCCAATGAACAATTTATCCTTTCTTTTTTATGTATTACTTGTGCAAATTCTTCGTTTACAGTTTATTATGCCAGGACATATGAAATGCGAGATGCGGGCTTATAAAATAACCTATAATCGAGCTTTACGAACCGAAGTTAATGATGTATTAAATGACCACCTGAATTTCGAAAAACCCACCTGGACGTGGATACCCAACTGCAAAACACTTTCAAGAACAAATTTTTTGTTATAAATAAATGAGCATTAATAAATATTTTCGTACAAATAAACATGATAATTTTTTATAACATTAATAAGCATTGTATGACAATCCTCATCAAATTTTATTCCAAATTTGATATTTCCACCTATTTCTAGACTACGCCTGTATATGGACAGATCACTTCATAAAGTTGGTATACAAGGCACATGCAAAAACCACCCAATGAAACGAAGAAAGATGAGCGGGCCTTCGAAGTCTCAAAAGCCATGAAAGAGCGAGCACCTGTCCAGGTGTATTGGAAACGCTTGCGCATTGCCCGTATAGTTGAATTGGTCCCGGCTTGACGGGCCAGTATATAACCACCGCAGCCAGTTTCGGTCGTTCAGTTCACATTTATCGATCATGTATGTACGGGGGTGTTGTTGTTACGCGCTGGCGACGACGTTCTGCGTTCTCGTCGTCACGCTCATGCCGCGCTTAACGTGTGCCGACCAGGATACGAGTAATAGTGAAGGTCTGCAGGAGCAACTGCGTGTGCTTAGTAAACAAGTCACAGCTCTATTGGAACGTAGACGGGAAGATTTGCAGAGCATCGAGGAGCACATGAGACGGAAACTTATTAAAAGTCAGGAACTTGTTGATGTCCGAGAAGAGATACGCAACTTGAGGTATGGCATATTTATATAATATTTTAATGCTACCGCATGAAAGACGAGACGAAATTTGTTGGAAAAAAGTTTCCAACTTATACCACGTACTTCGCTCTTGGTTATATTATTTTTTGTCGGTTTTTCCTTCGAATGAAACGCAGTTGCTTGCTTTGAAATTGTAATTTTTTTTTTCCAAAACCACGAATGAAATGCTTGATGAAAAAAAAGTTACAAAACAAAGTAATTAGTTAATTTTGAAGGCTTTTAAAATGTACGAAACGAAATAAGGGCTTATTAGCAGAGGAATAAGTTTTTTTTTTCATTGTTTCGCATTTCTTTGCTTCGAGGGAAACACGAAAACTAATTTTGCGAAAAGTAAACAATAAGCACCGAAATCAAATATCCTCTTGTTGTTTAATAAACTTTTTTATTGTTCATTCGGTTTAATGGATGAGCACTTATATAAAATATTGCAACCAAAAAAAATTAACCAAATAATCTTATGGCAGTATCTACACAGACTTGGACGCATTTTTTTGCGACCTGACACATATTACATAAACAATAACAATAACCATAACCATAAAATTCCTCATAATATGTCATTCCCGGCACCTCCACATTTAGAAACCAAAGCACGACCAAAAGATAAACTCGAAGCTTTTACTACTCGGTAGTGTATATACTGTTTGTTCGCTGGGCTATTACTGTTTTCGCCAGTTCAGAGAAAGTAAATGGTTGTCGCTTAATTAAAATCCTTACAAAAGAAAGCGCACTCTCGTATATTTCTCGTATTTATGTGCTGTGTTCATTGCTAACATGTTGTGAAAGAGAGTATATGAAACTCTTTCAATTTTTTCCCATTTTTTTTGCACACGTATGGACAAAACAGTTCATTTTTTGTTACTTTATACTGCCCTGATATGCCAAAATAAGTCATATTAACTTAATCCATGAACATAACTTTATGACTGATTTATGCATGTTTTCATTGTATGAACTGCGAGACATTGTTCTTCATGAGTATGAACTGCATACGAGATATATGATGCATTTGCACTTGCACAGCGTTTACTCAATCTCAATTGCATTGTTCATATTGTGTTGCACCTCGATGAATAGCGGTAAAGTCACTGGGGCATGTTTAAAGTTGCAACAAAACCAGGTAGTTATTCTGCTCATACTCGTTTACACGTGCCTTGTGCAGGATGTGTATATTTGTGCTTTGTTTTGTCCTACATAATATGTATTCGTGCAAACATTATGTAAGTACGTGTCTGTTTCTATCCAGTCCAGCCTTGAAAGCTCTTCCATACGTAATGTCTGATAATGATAACTCAAGCATTTAGTATTTAGTTCGCAATATGGGCACAACCATTAGGCATTCTAATATGACGTCACAAACGTCAAAATTTTGCTCGTAGAGGAAAAATTTTGAGTTGGCGCTGCACGAGCAAACGAAATTTGGAGGTTATCATGCCTAATAGACCTACATCTACCACTATCACATAACCTCCAATAGTATTTGCGGATGGGTTTGGTTTGGTTTGGTTTGGCTAGCCTTATACGTCATGTTTTCATCCTCGAGCAAGCAAAATTTGGAGATTATTAGAATGCCTCATCTACACATAGACCTACATCTACCACTATCACTATCACATAACCTCCAATAGCATTTGCGAATGGGTTTCGTTTCCTGCATTTTCGAATTGGGTTTTTGTTGAAAATTTATGCATATTTACGTAGGTTTATATGCGGAGACTGTAGGAATTCTATTTTATGTATGTCGAGATAGAGACTGAACCAAAAGCTTTCCGAGTTTGTTTAATTAACCTGAATGCCCGTAGGCGCGCGCCTCCTGCTCCTGCCCCTAAAGGTCCTTGATGCCAAACTACATAGCATAGCGTATGGGTTCGTGCCGGCACGAAAACGTAGATATAACTTCATTATCAAACGTGATGTAAAAGCTTTTATAAACTTGACGCGTATTTATTAATGAGCGCCACTTTTTCTAAAAATGTGAAAGTAAAGATATTCTAGAGGTCTGGGTTCGATCCCCAGCGAGAGAGATAACTTTTCTTGTGAATTTAAAATGAAAAATTGTCACTGTGAGATTAAGCCTTCCTTAATGCATTTCTTGAGTGAAAGTAATTGAAGCATACAGGATGTTCCATTTAAAAAAACAAAGTAACACCCTGTATCTGGAAAGTGCTGACGGTTAGAAAGTAACTACTAACGCCATTGTATAGAACACAAGAAACGTAGAAATTGAAATTATTACTTAAAAATTATTTTTAATGGTTTGGCCGCTATTACCTGTCTACTGATTGCTCAACCACTCTGTATATGTAAATCCCTACGGGAGCTTTATTAAAAACGCTCTGTATACAGGGTAAATAAATTTGGTTGGGACATTTAATCACTTTAGGGGTTTATGTACTTATTAATTACGGCAAGTTCATTTGGTATAATTGACTTTCATAACGTAACAGTTCACTCTTCTTTATGTGTATATGCCATTTGTATAAAAACAATAAAGTCCCATCAAATTTGGCAACTCAAATAAGTGTGCGTTATTAATTATCCAAAAGTTAACAGAAAATTCACTCAATATGACGTCATGTCATAAACCAAAATATTAAAGTTCCCTTAATGGCAATTTTGTGAACAATGGAATAATTGATGTTGAACTGTCAGAAGTCACATCAGAATTTGTAATTATGCATAAAGAACTATGCGATACTGGGGTGTGGACCATTCTAACAAGTAACAAGAAAAAAAAATTAAAACATGATAAAATTTGAAAATAACATGGTAGGCAACTAAACTAACAACTGCGCTGAGGCTGTAAGCAGTTGTAGCTTTTCTGAAAGGTTGTACGTCAAATATTATTTTATAAGATTGACTCTTGAGTTGTTTCTTCGGCGAAAACTGAAGTCTCAGCAATTTATTAACTAACAGAATGTTGCTGCCTACGATAACATTTCAAATTTTTTTAACTTTTTTAAATTTTTTTGTTAAGCAATCCGAATGGGTTACAAATGGTCCAAATTAAGAGTGTGATTTTTTCTTTGTAAACTATTGGACAGGAGACCTGGAGAGCCATTAACATGACCTAAAATTTTTAACATGTAAATCTCAATGGCCACACGATAAATAAATTTACTGTATATGCATGTGCACTTGCTCTCTATAAGTTCGGCGAATGCTTCTCAATCTTTGAATATGAATCGAACTTCAGGTAGGTTTGAGTTTTTCGGATGGGTTATATTCCCATAACTTACTGGGTGTTTATGTTATATTTGTAACACCCTGTATGGGGAGTTTATTGGAAGATGTATACGGGTTACCACCACATGCTCAATTCAAAGATCTCTTTGTTTAAGAGTATATTCTTAGCATTAACTACACATTCTATTTCAACTCGATGGATAACGATTTTGACGGATTGATTAACATTTTGTGAAAGCGCTCAACCGGCGCTCACTTGCTTGGGCGAACAGATGGAATTTACGAATTCCACAAATGTTCAGATGTTAATGAACACTGACGTTAACAATTAACAAGAGAACAAAGCGAAACTGAATTCTGTTTTTACGCTTGCTGTGGTTACAATTTAACTCTGTATTGTTTGTTCAGAATGAAAATGAAAATAATGAAATTCAGGGTTGTTTCTCTTGTTTTCCTGGGATATGTTATGTTATGCGTTATGTGCGGTTCAAACTTCCACACGCAACTTGTACCAAACCAATCATTCAAATACAAACATGTATAATAATAAATAATCTCATTACGGAAAGCATTTTTTGGAAATTAAACTCTCGGCTTGCTTTTTTCGAACAAAAATAGCCAAATATACTCAATAAAATTCTTTGACTTTTATTCATATAATACGTGTAGTAATAAAAGTTAATTGTTCTTTTTATGCTCTCAGATTGGATATCGAACAAATGCGCACGGGAAACGTGCACAAATTCCATCATCAGGCATATCACGGACAAGAAAGAATTCAAGAGCACGGTGGAAATCAAGAAAAGAACGATCATTTAACTTTGAAATGGCTCTCGAATGCCGTGCAGGAGGTGCGGATTGAAGTTGGCGAAATTCAAACGACTTTGAATTCGACGGCCATACTCGAGCATCGCGAACGAGTTGATAGTGAACTTAGTTTACTTAAGACTGACGTCTCAAATTTGAATAAGGAACTCGAAGTTGCACGCAGCACAAATGCCAAGTACGAAGCGGAATTATTGGAGATTCGCGAAGAACTCAATTCCTTCAAGGATCACTCGAAAGCAACAGCTGTCATGTGCGCCAAGACAAAGAATCAGGTAATTTTTCATATCATTTAGTTTAGTTTCGATGTTCACTGTGATGTTAAACCGAATCGAGGATTAATTAAATCATTAATTCAATGCCCAATTCGTAAACAGACAGACAGATCCTTCAAGCCGAATTAGCCGACTATACCTATATTGTTTGCGTGCGTCCTCTTGATGTTTTAGTTTAGACCTCGGTTTAGACCTACAACCAGGGAATGAAAAGATTTTGACGGAAATGGAAATTTTTGTTGCGGACCACGCTTACTTAAACCCTTATCCGACGACCACATCGTAAAATTCGCGCTTGCAGATCGTAAAAGTTTGAGGGTACGAGAATAGGTTGAAAGTAATTAACCCGCTCATAATTAATAACCAACATTTGAAACCCAAACATGAAGGCTGAAATGAATAAACCTATCTCTTTTAAATACGTTGGCGAATATTAATTATTTTTTGTTTAAAATTTTCGGATAGTTCTAGTCAGATTTTTTTTAAATAAGGATTGTACATACGCTCCGTAAATATTTATTACAAATGTAAAATATGTAGCTAGATTTACTTTGTTTTTTTTTTCAAAAATTTCAACATCAATTTGTTCCTGCAGTTCTGAAACTGAAACAATCATTTTCGTGTGCAAGCCAGTTGAAGGAAAGAACTCGTTTTCCAATTCAAATGGAAAATTTCCGGCATTCTTTTATTTTCACAATACATGCTTCAATACAAATAGAGTATGCCGAAATCAATAAAGTTAAATTTGTGTATCGGTTTCTTCATCACAGAAAATTGAAATATATAATTAAAACTAAATATTTTATAAATTCGGTACACGCAAGGAAGATCTTTCTGTCTCATTCCTTGAAAAGTTTTAAAAATATCCTCATAAGAATATCATACAATGGTAATTATAAATTCCATACGAAATTTATAACAAAAAAAAATAATGAAAAATAGTATATTATTATATGAGCGATTATGATAGCCATTACTCACGAAGATGATGTTTGAGCCCACGAGCCGATAGGCGAGTGGCGTAAATTCATCTGAGTGAGTAATGGCCATAATCGCGAATATAATACTATGCTTTTTCTACACCTTGCACTATTTTTAACACAAAATACAAATTGGGATTTCTCAACGAAATTGATAAGTGAACCAATGTATTTCATTGCAGTAATTTTTAAAATCCATAATTCACGATCGTTGAATTATGAAAAATCCATAATTCACGGTAGTTAATAATAGGTACCATGAATCACTCAAAAAATACTAATACTGACCATATAACTAAATAGGTGTAGAAAAACGATATTATACCCAACAAATCCACAAGGAGAAATACAAACTAACCTCAAGTTTGACGTTTGGCCGTTTGACATTAACCTGCGTTCGGCATTAGGAATTTCGTGTGTGATTATGTGATTTTAATTGGTTTATCCGCGACGACCAAATAAAGTAACCATTATTAGGTGTGTTTCTAGGCAACTAATCACCCGCATTAATATCACTTGCGAATAATGAGCTTGACACAAGTCAATAATAGGTCATTATTCCTCTAGAGATTGACTTTAAGCCAATTACATTCCCTTCATTCAATAATGATATGATATGTGATACACAGACTGGAGAAACTCACAATGCCTTAAACTCAAATATCTCATATATGACCGCAAACGTCATCTAAAACGTCATCTAGGATTATGTGTTGAATTTTTAAGTTTGAAGCTCAGGCGATTACTCCGCTCGTAACCAGCTCAGGCGATTACTCCGCTCATGACCTTCGCCCTCGCATATAATAGCATGCATATGCGCTCATTGAATAATATGCTTTCGCTTTCTTGCTTGAATATTATTCAACCGTTTTAATATTGTTTGCAGGACTGCGAGGACTCGAAATTCGAATGACGAATGACAAATGGGAATAAGAGAATGCAAACATCGTAGGAGAGTGCTCCTAACTGTTTTGTGTATGCGTCGGTGGAATATGGACTGACTGACGGTCGCAAACCAGCAACACAAGGAAAAAAGTTAAAACGAACGAAGGAATGAAGAGCAGAAAAGTATACAGTGGCAAAAACAACGAGAACGAGATGGACGAGACGAATGAGGAAAGGAGGAATGAGATGAGATACTCTGAGAAACGGGACCGGAGAAAGGCAAGGCACGGGAACAAAAATAAATTATAGATTGGCAGAAGATGGGCGGAATTGACGACACGACCTGGATGCGTAGATATGGATGGGGAGCGAACAAAGACGAGGGCATAATGGAATAATAAGCGTAAAGAAGATAGATTTGCGAAATAAATTACAACTCTCTGCGTGCGTATGTTTGTGTGTATGTGTGGGTGGATAAATTCTACGAGGACTCTATATGGGTGTACGGTGCATGTGCCGCCACAGGCAAAGCCGCCACAGAACCCCCCAAACTTTTCATCTCGTGATATGAACGCGTGATGAAAAGAGAGGACGATTGAAAACTTTGTGCACTCCTTTTCCTTTCTACTCTCCATAGAGATGGAACAGTTGCGAATGGAAATACTTTGTGTGTTCTGTTGGAAATTTTGGCGGATGGCATTGCAATTGTCGCCTTCAGAACGTCTTTGCATTTGAAAAATAATGAATCACAAAGTTTTTTTTCTGTACTAATACAAAGTCATTTTGACATACATTTGTTAGGTTTAGAGGTTAGTTTATTTTATTTTGACATAATTGTTATTTATTTAATGTTTCCATAGCAACGTACAAGTAGCAACATGGTGGCAATACCAAACTTCTACCAAACATTAACAATTTGTTTGTGTAAGTGGAAAATTCACCGGCAAGGCAAGGCAAAATTCACGAACACACATTTTCTCTCTCTCTCTCTCTCTCTCCTTCTTACTCGACTGCCTGCCCAGTTTCTCTGTGTGAAAAAGAACTACGAACGTTGCGTGGTGTTGTACGCTATACGAGATACGAGAAAAGCGTGGCTGGGACGTGGGCAAAGGATGGTGCGGAGGGGCAGCATCCCTAGATGGTTTCCATGGATACAATCCAGGAATGTGACGTCAGCATAGTGAATGGAAAACTCGCTTAGCTATCGCGTATTCGTGGTTCGACTCTTCGAGTTATCCGTGTTTATTGTATTTGTGTTGTTCTATGTTGTATGCCCATGCCCAGCATCTTTATGTTTTTAATATATAAGTATATACAAACGATAGGGATAACTCATACATCAACTGACAAACGAATATCCACCACTTGATGGTTTAAATAACTACAACAGCCGCGTTTCGCGTATAGTCCAGGGGTCGGCAGACTTTCTAGTGAGAAGAGCCAAATTGTGAAGAAAACATGATAACGAAGATATCAGAGAGCCAATTTTTATTTAAAACTTAGTTACTTAACTGAAATCTTCAAATTTTTATTGTTGGTGACCAAAACAAACAAAAAAAGCTCTCTCAGTAGTAAATTATATTATATCCTCCGAGAACACGCAATGACCAACCAAAAAAAAAAAGCTCTTAAGTCTCAAGGTAGAAAATATCTATCCGAGAACGCGGTGACAAAAAAAAATCCTCTCAAGTCTTCAATTTTCAAAGAGCCGCAAACACTATGCAAAGAGCCGCATGCGGCTCGTAAGCGGGGGTCTGCCGACCCGTGGCGTATACTAATGAATAATTAATTAAATATCTCATTTGATTAATTAGGCACTATGCCAACTACAAGAGATCACACATGACAGGGACCAGGGAGGACGAAAACAAATCGAGTTTTATGCTTCGTCTTTGCCCAGAGATACAAATTGATGAATGTGTGTTTTCCTTCTAGCCCTAGCAATTCGGCGAACCCGTATTCCGAATTCATAACATAACGATTCCAAAGTTTTGGGGCTCGGCTCTCACTGCGCGAAACTTTTAATCACAAAATGAAAATACAGAACTATACGCAATCAACAATCAAGAAGTTGAAGTTATGGCAGTTTTCTGGTTACGATAATAAATCGGGAGAGGTTATGTTAATTTTTGACGTTGTTTTTACCCACACTTGAAACAAATGTCAATATTTAACACAGCGTTTCTCAAACTTTTTTTAACCTTCAATAATTCTGCCCCCCCCCCCCCTGTATAAAATATGAGAGTATATGCTCTTGACTGAAATTTTTATTGGTGACCAAAAAAAAAAGCTCTTAAGTCTCAATAAAGCGAGCGCACCTTGTGATGTGAGGTGACCAAAAAAAAAAGCTAAAGTTTTAAATAATTTTATAATGCTTTCAGTGTTTATGATTTTGTTCATTTATATCGTTTATTCTACTCCCCCACCCTGTATAGTTAAGGCGCCCCACACTTTGAGAAACGCTGATTTAACCAGTAAATATAGAAAATGCAACCAAATCAAAATCGAAAATAGATTTGACTGTTTACAACTCATAAACATTGTACCATTCTACGTATGTGTACAGCAATGAGCTTTCTCTTTGTTAATGTGTTTAGTGTTTAGTTTAAAGTACTTACTACTACTAGGAACGTGAAATTGTGCCTGTATCGTTGCATGTATATGTATATGTGTTTGTGTAGTGAGCGTGCATACAGAGAAGTGCACAGGGTTGTTGGCTGTGAGTATTTGGGGTGTAACCCCCTATTGATATTGACGTATGGCCCAAGGGTGAAAGTGTTTTATATAAAGGGCTCTAGCGTAGCCTGTGCTACAGGCTACAGGCAAAAACGATGCCATGCCTCAGCCAGCAACGCAATGCTTCTTTCTAACCTATAACCTATAACTAACTACCAACGTCGAACAAGGCACAGCACAGCCACCCAAAAACTACGACGAATATTTTATTAGTTATGAGATAATGCTTGTGCTTGTTGGGAAAGAAAAGGAAAGACGATTACGAATTCCCATCTACATATAATAAATGTTGCAAGAGCAAGGCTTTCTCATGTGTTGCCTAAGAGCCGGATTTATTTATAATATAATAATAATTAAAACCAGCACAGTTGCCAGGTTGCCATTATTTAGAATTCTGTACGGGTACGCCATCTTGGTACTGATCAGCTGTTCCAAGTTCAAATGAAGGTCAAATTGACTTCCGGGAGGAATGGATCATACAAATTTTGTATAATAATAGTCAAAGTAGATAGTAATCCTAATCATAATCAGATGTACAATAATAGTTTACCTAACAAGTCTGGAAAGTATTCCAATTTCTCACGAACGAGCGCGTTAATTTAAAGCAGGAGACGAAGTCGGGTGTTGCACATTGCGCGAGTGTGAAAGTGAAACAAAATGCCATTATTTGTATGTAGACTGNATAGTAGTTTACCTAACAAGTCTGGAAAGTATTCAATTTCTCACGAACGAGCGCGTTAATTTAAAGCAGGAGAAGAAGTCGGGTGTTGCACATTGCGCGAGTGTGAAAGTGACACAAAATACCATTATTTGTATGTAGACTGCCGCATACACTTGTCATGGGATATTTGATAAGAAACTGTGCGGGAAAGTGACAAGTTTGTCACTTTCCAGCACAGTTTCTGGTTTTGTTACCATAGTTATGACTTTACAGCATTACTTTCTGATAGTGGCTATGAAATTTGGTTCTAACTAACTAACCTGTAGGGAAAGTGTCCTATTTTATAGTGGCCGTAGGAAAAATAGATATCTTGGTGATGAGTTTTGATTATTTTTGTACAAATTTTCGGAAAATCCATGCGTTAGAAGGTTAGTGCTGCTCTGCTGCTTCTAATGGAAAGGAAAATGGAAAACTTTCATAGCTGCCGCAATCTCTTCCCGCATTCTGTTCTGGTCCTTTCAGTTTCACAATCCGAGCGATCGTACAGCGTTCAGTCGAATCTGAGAACATAAACAATGCTTTGTTGGAGAGCTTTATTAAAAACTAACCGAAAAAAGTAACAAACAAGTCACGCACAAACATGCTCGCCTATTTATTTCCTGTGCATGTATGGTATACCTAGTGCATATATATATATATGGTTCGTACGTAAAAATTGATACGTGTCCGTGTCTGACTGAAACTAACCAATATCCGATATGCTCCTTTTTTGGCATTCATTGAGTATTGTAATTTAAAATAAAAAAATCGATTAGTAACATAAAAATTCATTTAATTTTTTACGTTATTATTATTTAGTTTTGATTATATTGGTTCATACAAATTGTGAAATTGCTTTAATAAGTTTTAAGTTTTCTTTCTGGAACATATACCTAACTATGGAACAAATAAATGGGGTCTGTGAATTTTTTTTATTTAATTTTTTTTTATGAAACTACGATTTGAATTATTCAACCCGACGTTTTTTTAATTTTTTTAAACCTTGGTTTTTGAGGAGAAAACATTTTTTTAATTTTGAAATTTGACGTCTTGGTGAAATTAAGATGACTCATAGCATTAGAATTTCCCCTCGTTCTCTGGAACTTATAAATATTACCGAATTATATCAATATTATTGATGCGGAAGACTATCCCCATGGCTGGGGTTGTGATATGTTGAAGTTCTCAATGCTATGCACTAAGTTCAACTATACCACAGTTAATTTGTTGTTTTTTTTCTTCAATTTTTAGTTGAATTATTAAATTCACTTATAAATATTACCCAATTATATCAATATTATTGACGCCGAAGACTATCCCCATGGCTGGGGATGTGATATGTTGAAGTTCTCAATGCTATGCACTAAGTTCAACTATACCACAATTAATTTTTTGTTTTTTTTCTTCAATTTTTAGTGAATTATTAAATTTACTTATAAATATTACCCAATTATATCAATATTATTGACGCCGAAGACTATCCCCATGGCTGGGGTTGTGATATGTTGAAGTTCTCAATGCTATGCACTAAGTTCAACTATGCCACAGTTAATTTGTTGTTTTTTTTCTTCAATTTTTAGTTGAATTATTAAATTTACTTATAAATATTACCCAATTATATCAATATTATTGACGCCGAAGACTATCCCCATGGCTGGGGATGTGATATGTTGAAGTTCTTAATGCTATGCACCAAGTTCAACTATACCACTGGAACTTGTTTGGTAGATCTTTTAAAATGGTATCGATTTTATGCGACCTTGTTGACGTTATGACGCTCTAGCCTGACCGAAGACAGTCTCTGGGCCTGATGCTTTAGTTCATTCGGCCCGATTTGGCCTTGATTCGGCATAGTACAGTTTAAATCTAGGATGGATTTTGAAGAACCATTTTTAACAACAAATATTTTTTTTTTTAAATTATAGTTAGTACCATGTAGTATAATTAGTTCTATACTAACTTTTTTTTGGTACTTTTTTCCAATTTTAAAATTCATGCACAAACCTCGCAATATAGGGAAAATGCCGAGGGTAAACTCAACTCAAAAACTCAAGCAACATGAAGCGCAACGGAAAAAAAAGCTTAAAAAAACGGGATTTCGATATTGTGACCGAATCGGAAAGTAAAAATAGTGAGTGGGAACGAAATGAAAAATATGCGCATGTATTGCAAAACCACAACTGTGAATTCCCAGGCTGTACCTAATTGAATTTGTCACCACTCTGTCATATTACCATATATTACCATTCCTATGGTATGAGAGGACTTTCCGACAATACTTTAATGCCTTTCAAAAAAAAAAACAAATAGTTACAAAATTGGTTTTTCCTTCTGGCTCCTCCTCAGCTTCTTGGAATATTCTAATCAGTATTTGAAAAATGTTGCTTGTCTTTATCAAATTCTAGATCATCACATATCATTTAAAATTGAGTGCAGAACGTTATTGCCCAGTTTGCTCTTAAAACTTTCGCGGCAGGATTATGAAATAATTGCCTTTTATCAAATAAAATTATATGAAATTCAACGTGAACGTCAAACGCACAAAGGAATCGATTTCACTGATCCACTGATCTCAATGCACATATACAGAATGTTACAGAAATTTATAAATATTAAAAAGTAAGTTTTACTTAGAAATATTAAAAATATAAAAAATTTTTTTTTTTGATTTTTAAGACTAAGAGGGCGTTGTTATTGCGCTGGCAACACTGCATTGTCAAGGGAAGACACAGACAAGTGGCAACGTTTCAAAAAAAAAACAAGTGACGGAGAAAACAGGAAAAGATTTTTTGACCATTGTCATAGAGTTATAATATTCTTAGAGGGAAGGTACTGAAACAAATGTGATGCCACTTGTGCGCCATATTTTTTTACACCATAAGAAAATAGTAAGTTTTACTTAGAAATATTAAAAAAAAACAAAAAAAAATTTCATATTTTTAAGCGTTGTTATTGCGCTGGCAACACTGCATTGTCAAGAGAAGACAAAGACAAGTGGCAACGTTTCAAGAAAAAAAAAACAAGTGACGGAGAAAACAGGAAAAGATTTTTTGACCATTGTCATAGAGTTATAATATTCTTAGAGGGAAGGTACTGAAACAAATGTGATTCCACTTGTCCGCCATTTTTTTTGCACCATAACAAAATAAAACCCTGAAATGTATACTACCCAAAGTGCACGGACAGACTAGAGAGTCTATTTCAAATTTCGTGCATTTTAGGTGCAACTGCATAATAATATGGCGATTTGTTATAATAATCCTCTTCCGACCCCTGGCTGCATGCCCCTTGCTCATAAATCGACTTTATGTTCTCTCTTCTCTATATAGACCTCTATCTCTATGGATTCTCCAATACATTTTCTGCGTTTCAGCTTTTAACTATTTCTTTTTGTGAATATGTATAGGTACACCCAGTATGTTGACACATGCGAAGCGAGAAAATTCAGTATCGTATCATTTCCGCAATGAAACCAGCTGCGAATGCGTATGGCCGTATGCGTACAAGACACACGATGCGACGAGTTTTGCTACTTGAAAGAGCTAATAACAATGTGTTATTGGAACGGTACGAGCTAGTGAGCGCGATGCACCGCACCATTCGACGGGCGGCCACGCATCGGCCGCCGCCTGATGCCAGAGCAAATCATTAAAATTGGTTGTCCTGACAACGAGAGAGAGAGAGGGACACACAGCAGAAAGAGAGAGCTTTACCTACGCGCTGCTATAGAACACACAATGTGAAAAGAGGAAACTGAAACTAATTAATTAGTTATGTTCATGTTCAATTCAACATTATTAATTAATATCTCCTATAACAATTTCCATATTAAAACGATAGTTTCAACTGAAATAAAAATATAACACTCATTCTACTTCATGTATAATGTGATTACACCCCATTGCGCCTCCCCCTTGCGGCGCCCTAGTGGTAATTTCTGAAAACTTGTCGACTCCTAATAACACACAGAAATAACGACTTAAACTAGAACTTGAAAAACAATATAAATTTATAGATATTTTTAGTCGCACCCAACTTCGCTTCGTACCCGGTAAATACATATCTTTCAACAGGCGTACCTATATATACTCTAGTCTAGAGTATCCTGTATACCTATCCAGGATCACAGGATGGTCCACAGTATGTTGCTAAGCAACAACCCTCGATTCCGGTTCGGTTCGCAGCCATGTGCCATTCCATGCTCTTCCTACTATTCCTGTCTCATGCTTTTACTTTAATACTTATATCAAACAATGTTTATTCCTTTTCACTTTTCGTGCGTAACTTTATATAGATGCGATGTGGGAAAATGTTTGCATTCGAATCGTCGTTTATTAAACAAATTTGACGACAATACCAATGCAGCGCTGTAGTATGTCGGGGGTGGCATGATGTGCCTCCAGTGAACTCAAGCCGATTAAGGTTACTCGCAGCAGCATCCGCACTACGTCGCACATCCCATTCGTCGCAACGTGCTTTACCAACGTCAGCGAGAGAGTTTCATCGTTTCGTTTGATGTTTCATCACATCAGACAACCACCACTGATGGGTGGTATGTGTGTGTGTGTGTGTGTGTGTGTGTGTGTGTGTGTGTGTGTGTCACTTGCGATTTGCGAGAATTTCATTCCCGTTCGGTTCTTCGCTTTGCTTTTGCTTTTGATTTTGTTCGATTGTCAACGGCTGTTGTCAACGAAGTTTTTTTTTTTGCTTTCGGTCGTATTCATAAGATTGAACACCCCGAAAGTACATTCGATTCAATTCATACTTTAACTTTAAGTAAAAATAAATGTTGGATTTAATAAAGCAAAGGTTGAAGGAAGGACGAAGGACAAAAGAAAGATTTTACGATACGTTGCAATTCGGTCGTGCGTCGTGGACAGTAGTTTATATAGTTTAAATGTTCGCCATCACAAGCGATAAGGGGGGAGAAGAAAGTTGTAAAAGTGTCAACGCGGTTAAACAGCTTTGAGTAACGTTTGGTAAATATATCATAAACGTATCTTATTACCTGCCTACTTTACAACACTACAAAAAAATCACAAATCACCGAATCCAGTGAACACTAAAGACTACTTGAACACAAATCCATTAAATGTTAATTACATTAACTTCCAAACCAACAGCACATTCTTCGAATTATCCCAAACACTTCAAATTTATGTTGTAAGTACAGTAAAACTCCTTTATGCGTTGCGATTTTTGGAAAATATCGAAAATCCTCATAAAAAATAAAAAAATAACCAAAAAACATTTGTCAAAATGACATTTCTCGAACCAATTATTAGATATTGAAGTAAATTTGACAATATTTTATTGATAAATTCCTTAGCAACGGAACATAAATAATTCCCAGTTAGCATCTTGAAGTTAGCAAAGCAAAAGTGACACAACTTGACCAACTAAAGAAGCATCTGCAAATTTGTTACTTTTGTTTTCAACTCAAGATATTAAAATGTCCTAATTTAGTGTGCGTTTG
>JARJEB010028342.1:0-10998 GCA_030264535.1 Liometoxenus newtonarum
CGAGGTTATGGCATTTGACGTTTGTTACCGTTACGCCAGTTGGGTTGCCTAGGACTGCTCTACTGCGTACTGCACGCCGATTGGTCCGTTTTCGTTACGCGAGTTGGGTTGCATAGAATTGCTCCACCTCTTACTGCCCGCCGATTGGTCCCAAATCACTTTATACTCCTAGGAGTACAAACCGAATCATTATGCTCCTAGGAGTATAAGTTATTATGAATATCGGAGGCACCATAAAGCTACACTTATACACCACGCAACAGTGAATGTAATGTGTCACTTATACGACGTTCGGAGATAAAAATTAATATTGAAATTAAACGTCAGCGATTAATATTATGACAAATATTAAAAATATGTTATGGGAGTTACCATAACAACAATGTAAATAAAAATCTTTCGGGAAAAGCTTTGTGCCGCAGGCATTTTGTCTGCGTTCGGCAATGGCAAACCTTCCATTAGAAAAATCATACAGCCTTTGCTATTTTCCGCCTGTGAGTAGAAAAAGGAATATATTTACCCTTCAATCAACGATACTGCAAGGACTAGTAAAAGCGGTAATGCGCATCATTGAACACAATTCCACAATTTTGCATTATTACCGGCATTATAACGGTTGATGAGAATATTATTGGATACGGTATGAAATATGATTGGATATATTTACAGAATAGAATATTGCCATACAAAGTGTCCGCTTAAATTTAACTACAGTTTGGTAATGTAAAAAGGAAATTTTCATATTCATTAATTGACCTGGTTTTAATTTTAGTTTCAATCATCTTTTAAAAATACGTTTTTAAAATCTCCGAACACATTGTATTGCATTTGTTCCTATTATGAGAATTATGGGTACGATTGACGGATCAATTTTAACATTGAATAACTTGTCAAGCGTAAATTCTCATTCTCATGCAAACATCCAATATTAAACTTACATTCATGGTTATATAAATGGTTGGTTGTGTTGTGCTTATATGTAAGGTATTTCGAGAGGGAATATGTAATAAATTGGAATGTAAAATATAATGAAAGGCATAGTTACCAGCTACTAGAACAAAATCAAATATCTGAAAGCGTGAAACTCACTTGAAGCAAGCAAATCCCTAAAATAGGGAAACTCAATATTATAAAAGTTATACATCAAATGAAATCTGGATTAATTCTGGTACCCGAAATTGTAACAAAAGATATTTAAGGTATGGGTGCTATTTAAATGGCGTTAAATTCGCACCGCGAACTATACGACGATTTTATGCATATCGTCGATCGTAGAATTGATCGTAGTTTGGTCGCAATTTTGTTCACACACTGACATTAGAACAAAAAGTTGATTTCGAACCTGAGGTCAACGGATCTCCATGAATGAGGAAAAAATAAGATTTTTCCATGATTACCTATTTTCCTATACCTACATACCTTCAGTATAGTAAAAATAGTTTTGCTACTTTCTAATTTCATATTTTTGAATACAATTTTCGGATAGCAGATTCTAAATTATTTTTCTTTTCTATTGAATAATCCTATTTCACAACTATCTGAAAATTGCAGAAGAAATAATACAGCTTAATTTGTAATGACAACGAAATTAATGGGGTGTGAAGTGTTGAAGTTCTCAATACTAAGCACCAAGTTCAACTATACCACAGTTTTGATGTTTTTTTTTTAATTTTTAGTTAATTTATCAAATTTATTTATAATTATACTTCAATCATATACTTAATACATAATTAAATCAATATTATTAACGCGTCTTCCATTAAGTTTTTATGTAATTACAAGAAAACTTAATTTTTATAAGTTATCGAACCTAAGGTTAGGGAGTAAAAATATGTGGTTCCAATTAACAAAATTAAAGTTTTAGTTATATTTGAGTAGTGGAACACCCTGTATACTTCAAAACAATTTTAAGTTGTGCGGTTCTAAATTTCACTTTTTTTTTATTAGAATAATTTTTGCATATTCTAAGTATTTCTACGCAAAACAGGCATTTGTCGAATCGTTTGGACACGTGCAAATTTATTGAATGACAGCAGCAGGATATTTACTTTATCCCGTTTTTTATAGGTACTCATAGAAATTACAAACTTACGATAATTTACAAAAAATAACTTGAAATTTCTATTTATTATTACTTTATATAGTCGGTGGTTATATGGAATTATTAGAAGATAAAACTGGAAACAATAGAAGAATAAACAAATTCATATTCTCAAGGTGTCCTTGGTCCTGGAAATTTTTTCAAATTTATCACTATTATTTCGATTGATAGTCTTTTCTTGCGGTAGGAATAGATGTACAAGTTCCAAGTTCTAATTTCCAAGTTCAATGTAGTAATTCCCCTAAATTCACCACCACTTAGATGTAGGTATCTACTTACATACCCAACAAGTTCTACTTATAAACGCGGAGGAACCAGAAACACGTAGACCCGCCGAGTGTAGTTGATACGCGTTAATCCCCGAGGCAGTATTTAAGTAAGTAATTTGAGGAATTGCTTACTTCTAACTTACACTTTAATGTATCATTTCATTGAACTACCTACCTACACTCCCACATGCAAATATTTTACTCCCAATAACAATATTAAAGAAGCTGTGAAATTCTATTTGCTTTTGACACTAACAATAGTTTTATTTCAACAATCGAACTAAACTTTAGGTGTGTTCTTTGCCGCTGCTCTTTCTGAACTGGTTCATGAACTTTCCACTAAGGTGTTCTTTTTCGAAATGCAATTGTACTTAGTTCAGTAGTTCTTAGAATTGAGGCCCCATTGGTCAGAGAGCCGGGAGCGAGTGTGAGCACTGCACTGCTTCAAACCGTTACATAACCTATAATTGGTAAATTCGCCTGCCTTGTATCGCAGGTTCTCTGTATGTCAAGTCTGCACTACTGCACTTCCAGTGTATACTTAACAGTTCAAGTGCGGAAGTAGTGCAGTGTAGTTGAGTTATGGAATTTCATAACTCACTACCGTGAGTTATGGATTTTCAGAAATCACTGCAATTAAATAACATTGATCGCTGGTCAACAACGCTTAAGGTTCGTGAAGGGAAAAGCTTATGGCTATAAGAAGTTTGTACGCCGTATACATAGAGTCTCAAATTATCAATATTCTGTGAAGTTAACTTTTACCTGAAGTATACCTGTTACATTTTAAGTCTCTGCACACCATAATAAAATCTTCTGCGCACGCCTATGCATCAGCTGCGTCCTCCATCTAATGGAGATGTTCCATGTCTTCCGGATCATCTATTTGACCTTCTAATCGGACAGCTGATCCGGACCACTTTGCCATACAATTAGAACACCTCTGCCTATCCAAGGGCAAGGCTCAAGTTGCATTCGTTCGAATTCGTATTTTCGTTTGCGTTCACAATACGAGAACACGAACTCGAACGAAGAGAGTCTGGGTCTTGGCGGTACAAAGGTGTTCCTTTTATCTGCCAGAGTGGTCCGGATCAGCTGCTTAAAATTAGCTCCGTGACGTCATCATGACGAAACATTGAACATCTCCATAGATTTACTTCCTTCAACGCTACATGAACTATGTGCAACTGATTCTTAATTGAAGATTGTGTTTCGTTGGCATCTGTTTCCCGGCGAGGAAATTGAAAATGTTTGATGACTGATTGGGTTAGGTTATTGAAGACAAAGACACAACGCGTGACAAAACCGATTGACGTATGTCATGGGTGCGTATTGAAATCTCTAGGGTGCGTTGTGGATGTGTAAGGTGCGTTACAAATGCAAAGAAAGTAATTGTAGTTGAACGATATTACAAAATTTGGTAATTTTTATAAAGATGGAATTTTTTCTAGTTTTTTTTTGAAAAATTCTCCTTGTATTATATATATTATTTACTTACTCAGTAAGACAATACGTCGATTTTGTCGTTAACACATTTTGACGAAAATTACACTCACTTTACATGTTAAACCTGGTAAATTTGTAAAGTACCTGATGGTAAAAGTGGTTGGTGGTAAGAAGTGAAGTAGCAGATGCTAGAAGCACCAACAACTAAGAGCAATTCCGCAATGATTGCACGTCCGTCCGTACTCGATGAATATTTATCGGCGTATTAAGAAATCGCAGTGCGGAACATCCATGGAAATCTTGAACTCCTTATTCACTCGACTTGTTAGAAGCTATGAGAAATTCTGAAGCTTTCTCAAATTTCGTTGCAGCAGAGGTAAAACGACGTGAACGACAACGACGGCGGTAACGACAGGAGCAACGAGCAACGGTGAACAGCATCGTTTCTTCCATGAATATTCAATGGTTAATAATATTAATCACTTTGTACTAGCTGCTCTATACCGTTCAACCCGCTTTTTCTTAATACAACTTGGATATCTACTTATATTAGAAAGCAAAGCACATAATGGAACCTGAATAAGCGAACAAAAGTGGACACCAAAGAATTTAAGGAGCAGGGGTGGAAAAAAGTAAAATAGTCGGCAAGGAATGAATTATTGAATTATTTAATCGAAAAATGCGGATTCAAATTAAATGGAAAAAGAAAGAAAAAAGTTTTAAAATTAAAACGAACAACGTGAAATCGAAACAAAAAAAAAATTAAAATTTTGAAAAACTTGTTATTAGAAAAACTAACAATATTTTGATTAATTATACAAAATAATTTGTTAATTAAAACCATTTTCCACGTAATTATCAAAGAACAAACTATAAATTAAACGGAAATAAAATGACCAAAGGACTTGTTTTTTATTTTCCGACCAAATACACTGTGGAAAGTGAAAATTGAACGAAAATATAATGATATATCAAAATGTAAGATCAGTTTCACGATCGGAGGATTTCACGAAGTCGAAAAGTTCTGCGGTTCGATTCGTACCGATTTATTATTATAATATTCAAATTTTAAAAATCCCTTAAAAACTGTGCAAATTTTCAAATATTCGAATGAATGAATGCAAGTGTTTTTGAATAAATACATCCATTTATTTATTTATTTAGTTAGATTGCGCTTTATACATGCGAAATTTGTAAATTTTGTATTCCTCCGTTTTGACTCAATGGATTAAATAAAGGTTCATGGTTTGCAGACAGGAATTTACCTCGAATCGAAAATAATGATATGATTTACATAAAATTCACATAAAGTATAGAAATCGGCATAATTCCACACAATTATCACATTAACGTTATAAGCCAGGACGAGTTCTCAAACTTTACCAGGCCGAGACCAATTTTGAAAATTACCATTTTTCGTGATCCATTTGTTTACAATTTATTGTTTAATTGCGCTTGGTGATAATTTTTTAAGATTATTTGCTACCGACCTATGACTTTGAGAACCCCTAGTATAAACTCTACCTAAGTGCCATTTCGCACCAAGCCAGTCAAGCCATCTCGTCAAGTCAAGTCCAATAAAACCAAGTCAGTCAGTTATTTCACACCGAATTCCCTTCTGTAGTCATACGGTCTGAATTAACTGACTGACTTGATTTTATTGGACTTGACTTGACGAGACTTGACAAGACTGGCTTGGTGCGAAATGGCACTAACGTAACATTTTGAACTAAATTTGTTATCAACAAGGTTGGCATTAATATTACAACTCGTAACATTCTGAATTAAAAAATTTGTTCTTAACAGGGTTGCCATTAAAATTACAACTCGTAACATTAATTTAAGTAATTTGAAATTTAGAATGGTTATTGATGAAAATTGCAGCGCTTACTGCACCAAATAACGCACTTAAAATTAATTAATAATTAACGTGATATTTGTAGTTTGCATAAATTCTATTGATTAGTCTGAACGATAATTTTGTGATGTTCAAGAATATTTTGAAATTAGTTTTTAGGATAATTAAATTATTACATTGCCAAAAATGAAGGCTGAATATTCAATTTGTCGGAAGAAGCAGCTAAAAATCATGGAACACACAAACACACACATACAAAACATTTGCTGGACTTTAAGGACTGCTGAACAATAATCAAAGTCCCGAGTAATCAAAACACTGAGTCTGCTCCAAATAATATTGATTTATGAACTCTCAAAAATAATTAATTTGTTCAGCTTTTTAAACAAAACTTCAAAATATTATTTTCATTTTTCATCACCAAATTTACCTGAAAATATGAAATATATTCCAATGTGAATATTATGTAAATATATAATATAAAATATATTTCATATTTAGGTTTCATATTTATTTAAGTTTGAAAAGCATTTATTCTTATTTACATTTAATTTTAATGCTTACCTGTTTACTTGATTAATTATTTGACTCGAAATAACTCTACAGATACTTAAACATTTTACAAATATCACTTTTTCAGCCATAAGTTTAAATTAATCTCATTATAGTTAATAAAAGCAGTAAATCATTATCGTTTTAATAAATAATATACCAAAATAAAACGAAAATCTGTACATTTTCTATCAGGTTTCGCAAATCACTTTAATAATGAGTTTAAACGTTTAATTTTGCGAGTATCAGGCGGATTAACTTACTAAAATATTATCTATCTCATTACGGGGAATAACAAATCTGTTCACTCACTTGCCTATGAAGCAAAGCCGTTTACAATTATTCGCAATTCTCGAAGTTACTAGTTAACTTCCTCTAGTCTACTAAGGTATATGTTTTAAATTATGCCCGGCGCCTCCACAGCTCCGATATTTCCTGTCACATCAATATACAGAGCAGAATACGATTAAGTATGCGCCAGTTGTCAATAAACTGAAATTCACACATAGTTCACGTATATTTATAGATACTCAACGTGCTAATGCGAGTTTTGCTAATTATCGCCTCCGATTTCTAATTATAATTATTAACTTACAATAATACTCTGAATAACATTTATACTATAGTATGCTAAGTTTTATTAATAGATTGGATTAGACTTAGTTATCTAATTAATTAATCAAATTGAATTCAGTTATTTCATTATTGTATTTTGTCATATCTCCAAAGACGCGGAACTAAACTAATCTGTTAAGAAGATGTGAATTAATGAATAAATTACACCAACACGTCACTTTAAACGAAATATTTTAGAATAAATAACAAGACTTTTCTGGCTATATTTTCAACACAACAACTCTAAAAAATAATATCTCTTCAATTAATTCCGTTAATCATTAATTATAATTAAAATCACATAATAATATTTATAATTTATACTTCTCTCAATCCAACTTAACGATTTTGTTATAGTGTTATTTTATTTTATGACGTTTGATTAATTAGCTTTTAATGCTAAAAGACCTTTAATGGTTTGTATATAATTTTTAATTCATTTCCACATAATAAATAACATTTCCGGGTGCTAACAAAAGAGTGTGAAAGTTTTTAGACAGAAAAAAAATCTAATTTAAGTAAGTTGTTGGATAATTTCAATCTGTATTATCATGAAAAATGAAATGTACCGGAATAACAAGTACTTTTATTTAAATGTCAACATTGAAGATGACTGATAAGTATAAGCATAATTAAAAATTAAAATAATTCTTATTTTACTCTTTACAATTACAATTGCGTGTAAACAAGAAACGAAATACCTAACGACAGAGAATGTAAATAAACGTCACTAAACAAACAAAAAAACGAAAATGAAACTGTTGCTGGAAATGGGGAATAGTAGGTAAATTTAAGTATTCATTGAAGTTAAAGTAACAACATGGAATTTGTACTTTCTTCCAAGGTATTTCTATGTTTCGATATATTTCTGTTGTTGGTGAAGCTGAATATTATTGCCTTTTCTCTAAGTCGTTATAATCATGTATTACATTCAGTCAGGTAATAAAAAAGAATGTTTTCTTATTTTTCGTTCATTTCGTTCTTTTACTTATTTTACTGCACGATTTTTTTGCTTTCGCTTGCTTACGAGTATGATTATTTCGTATTTCTACTGAACTGATGGGCTGTTATGAGGCAGGAAGTTATTGTTTTC
Organism: Liometoxenus newtonarum; assembly: GCA_030264535.1. Taxonomy (NCBI): domain Eukaryota; kingdom Metazoa; phylum Arthropoda; class Insecta; order Coleoptera; family Staphylinidae; genus Liometoxenus; species Liometoxenus newtonarum. The sequence goes on from JARJEB010028342.1 coordinate 7,935, forward strand.
GTCGGACCAGAATGTTTCCATTTATACATTTTTTCTTCCTTCTAATCCATGGTTCCTCATATACGCTTCCTACTTCTTTTGGTTTCATTTTCATTCCTTCAGCGGCATGTAATCTTTGTAATATATTTAACGTTAAAGTATCATTAGTCAAGACGGATATAAGTAATATAAATGTAGTTATTGTGATTTATCGTCTGGTCCGTTTGGAGTCCTCTTGGACCTTTGTTTTGTGTATAGTGAAAGGGCAAAGTCAAAGGAAATGATTAAGGAGTTTCACAGTTTCAGGCAGAGGGTTGAAAGCGTTCAGAGTTTCATCATTATACAATTTCATTCATTCATGTCATGTCACCCACTAACTATTTACATCAAGATGTAAAATTGTCAAACTCAATTTCATGAAAATGAAATTGACAATATTAATCGCAATATTAACACACTAAGATACTTTAACAATATTAAAATAGCAAATAAAATAGTAGTTTACCTAACAAGGGTGGAATGTGAATGTTTTCCAATCGCGTTAAGTACACTGCTTCTCCATGAACACGGTCTATGTCACCCACTAACTATATTTATATCAAGATGTAAAATTGTCAAACTCAATTTCATAAAAATGAAATTGACAATATTAATCGCAATATTAACACACTAAGATACTTTAACAATATTAAAACAGCAAATAAAATAGTAGTTTACCTAACAAGGGTGGAAAGTGAATGTTTTCCAATCGCGTTAAGTACACTGCTTTTCCATGAACACGGTCTGTCTTTGAGTTTCACCAAAGACCGCCGAAAGTCAAAAAAGTTTAGGACCACTGTCCTAGAACCAGAACATAACCTTAAACCTACTAACTTACTCACGCACTAAGCACTTTACACATTAAGTAATCGATATTAGTACCTATATGAGAGCAAATTGTTGGTAAATGGTTACGGTGTTTATATATAGGTTAAGGTAACATTGCAGACTCTTGAACTTGAAGCCCGCTCTCCATAATGGATCCTAAACAGAGTACATTATAATATAACGTATCCGTCTCAAATTTCCGACAAAGAACAAGAGCAGCACGATCCATGAACAACAAGCACAGAAAACTTTAAAAGTCTTTAAGGAAACTCATAGGGAACAGAAAAGACGTAAAATAAATACGCGTGCATACACACAGCGCATTAGGCTTAGAAGTTGTGTGATATATAACACTTTCAATTAATTGAACATCTTGAGACTTAAGAACAGAGAATTGAGAAACAAGTTCATTGGAAGTTAGTATAGATGTTTTAAGAAATAATTAGAACGGAGATTTAAGCAATCTGTAAGCAAACAGTATGACCATGTAATTTATTATCCGAGCTAATACAGACCGAAACGTTAAGATGGCGCTTAAGATATGAAGATATCTGTAATTTACATAGGTAACTTGAAACTTAAAAAGAATACAGTTATCTACTTATGTCAAGCGAATTTGTTCGATTCGAAGGCTGGAAGATCACAGTCTTGAGTATAATATCTATGAATATGGGTAGATATAGAATAATGTCAAGTCAACGTTGGGATGATACAAAGTGAATTGCAGTAAGCATGTTACAATTTACATTGGAACATGTTAGAAATGGAAAAAGAAAGTCAAGAATCAACCATGCAAAAACATCAAGTCAAGAGCTGTCTAAACCACAAAGATGACATGAATGGTCAAAAAACAAAGAAAAAAAGAACAATGCTCATATATTTCAATGTTCAAACCTATTATACATAGACAGGGCCGTATCTAGATAGCGCCCTTCACTCACAGCTTCAAAAAAGTATTCAATTGTTTTGTAAATCTTGCGCCCGTGGCAGGAGCTGCCTTTGCACGCCCTAAATACGGCCCTGTTCATAGATATCGAAAAGAGCATGAAGACATTGTGCTCAGATAATGTAGATTTGTTGCTCACTATTCAGTGCAAGCATGTTCTTCAATCTTCAAAGTTTAGACTTTCTCCGTTGAGATCTTGTTTAAATCAAGCCTGGATGTTTCGATCCTTGCTTGCTCCTGCTTACAAATACAATTTTATACAATTTTGTACATATTCATGTACAGGGGAGAAACCCTTTGAATAATTTCTATACACATAAATTCGTTACACAATAATTTACCAAGTGTTTTGATTGAAATAAATTTTAAAATTTGGTTCATTTTAAAAATGTATAATATTTTCGAAAAGTCCTGGTATATTATAAGCTAAGTAAGTATTGAATCGTAATACGTGAAATTGGATGGAGATGAAGAATCGTCCGACATAAAAGGACAACAACTCGACAACAGTATTCAACTGCATTCGGACGATTCAGACAGTAATTCAATTTCATGACATTGCTAGCTAGGATGAGATGGATCAGCTGGAACTTCCGCATAGAATCCTCCATGGTCAATCCAGTTATCTTTTTACAAAATTTCTTGTGTCTCCCTTCTGCAATCAACCCGGCCCGTCACGACCTCAACGCCAAGCGAGTCCTCAACTCGACAACCAAGTCTACGAGAAAGTCTTCAGTCAATATATTTAAATTACTTGTTGAGAAATTTGTTTAATGAATACGATTTATTCTCAATATTTATGGAAATAAACCGTCAATTTTATGATTGAAATTATAACGATATTATTTTACTATAGATAGTATAAATGTTTTCTTTTAGAATCAAAAATAAATGAATGTATTGTTAGTAGATTAATACATTTGTAGTTGAATGAACATATTTCAGGTTTCAATTCATTTTTATGATGTTTGGAAATTTTGTTTAATTTACTACGCCTCCATGATTATTTTTTGTTATCAAATTTAATTAATTTCAGGTCAATTAATCACTAAATAGTTCATTCTAACCATTCACGCATCAATAAATAGTCTAAATAAATAAATATAATCAAATAGAATTGATTATTGCTTTTTATCGCTTTGGGTCGTAATTATACAGGGTGTCCCAGACCAAACGATTCAGCGAAAAATGGCAGATTCTACATGAAAAACTGAGTAAAAAAGTCCTATACCAAAATGTTCAGGGAAGCACAGTTTTTAAACGGGAAGCAAT
>JARJEB010028349.1:0-13165 GCA_030264535.1 Liometoxenus newtonarum
ACCTTGTTTATTAGCTTTTATATATTTTTTCACTTATCAAAGTTAATAGAAGGTTACTTACATAAACCTGAGATTACCATTCATTTATTTCTCAAATGAGTTTAATTTTAAATAAAAAATCGTTCCGCGTTATATTTTGATTGGAAATTAGATATTACTATTTTTGTGTTTTTTGGTATGCCTTAATTTCTTTCCAATATCGACTTTCCGATTAAAATTAAAGCTTAATAATCGAAAAACGATAGGAGAGTTCCACGAAACCGTGGTAGATGCATATTGGTCGGAAAGTTGTGCTGTGTGAATGTGTACCGATTTCTTTTATAATTTTTTAATAGAAATATTGTTTCGAATAATACACTAAGTTTGATTTATATAAAGAAACGGAATTCATAGTTTTAAGATAAATTTGATTACAATATCTTGGTACAGGTTGTATGTTCACCGAACCAACGAATCTTCGGGAAACTATTTAAATGTAAGGGAGGGGAAAACTATTGATAGAATTTATCCTTAACTGATCCAACGGGTCATCGGTGCCATTTAAAATTCGTTTTTATTCTTTTTTTGTGATTCCAAACGCATGTTCATTATGATTTTCACGTTTTTGACGATTTTTGTGAAAATTATTTAAAAAAATTTTGAAGTCTCGAATTACCTAAATGATAATAATTTTTAAAATTCGTTTTACTCGTTCTTTGTGTGATTCAAACCCATTTTTATTACGATTTTCACTTTTTTGAGGATTTTTGCCAGAATTATTAAATACATTTCTAAGTCTCGAAATAGATCATAATAATTTTTAAAATTCTTTTCTTTATCGTTTTTTGTGATTCATGCGCATTTTCATTGCGTTTTCTTATGATGGTTATTGTTATTGGATTGCTGAAATGGTAGCACTTATCTTCTAAACCATTAGCTCTACAAGAAATATTGATGGCAAATCTTGCAAGAAATTGGAAACTAATTCGGAGATTATATAGATACTTTTATGCTACAATCAATATTTAGCGAGTTGGACGTTTTGGCCTACAAGTAAAGGTGTCTTTTTTACCAGCCGATTTTGTTTATTTTTACTCCATGTTCAACCAGGAGGGACAGCTGCCCAGATACCAAATTTCACATGCACACACACACACACGCCACACACAAACATCAGACCAAAAAACCGATTTTTGACCTGGGGTCAACAGATCTCCACGAATCAGAGAAAAATTAAACTTTAATTTTTTTCATGATCACCTTACTTTCTTATGCCTACATACCTTCGGTATGTGGCCAGAAAGTAAAAACGTAATTTCTTTAAATAATATCAGTAAATCTGAAAATGAGAAAATAATTTGTAAACTTTGCTCATAAATAAAATTTTAAAATATATTTTCTGCACACCCACTATGTTTTGAACATTTTATGTGCTTGGGCAGTTGCATAAGGGGTTTGCTAATATAAAATCACCATCATATAAAACTGTTTCGTAATATTATAAGTACATAATATTATTACGAATGGGGGTCGTAGCATAGATGATAACGATAAGGTATCATTTGCTCTAGAAGCGACAGCCATAGGCATAGGGACAGTTTCACCCATAGTCGTGTAGACTGTAGAACGCTTTTTATAGTTATAATACTTCATTGATCGTAATCAAACGGATTATCCTTCATATACCATATGAACAAAAATTATTTAGATAAAGGGTGCATTTGGAATTCTGATGTACGTTGTATGTTTGATTCATTGTCACCCGAAATGCTCCGAAACGCATTTACTACTGACGATGAATCAGACATACAACGTACGTTCATAATTCCAAAGCCACCCTTTATCTAAATAATTTTTGTTCATATGGTACAAGAATCGTAACAACAATTATTGTGTTGTGTTTACAACTATTGTTAATTGTTATGCTGACATACTTTTTGCACATAAACACATATTTAATGCAAAGTTTAATGTTATTAAACTCGCTCATCATCGAAAATATAAAATACAAATTACAATTTCATATACAATTATAGAAATAGCAACAATTTCGTAACTAGCGTACTTCGTAACAATAGGGGTTAACGGAAACTGAACTCGATTGGCATTCGAGTCAATCCAGACTCGATTGGCATTCGAGTCAATCCAGGGGCGCCCCGAGAACAACACTATTCTTCCATTCTCACAGAATAGTCTTGTTCTAGGGCGCGCCCCTGGATTGACTGGAATGCCAATGTGTTTAGTTTCCTTAAACCCCTAATATAGCGCTTCAGCATTTAGTTTGTTTTTGGGTTGCATATGTTTTGAGATGGTTCGATGTCAATGTAACCTTTCGATGGACGTTTGACCATTTGACTCTATGTTCAGCTTGTTCACAAGCAATAGCAGTGATTTCGTGAGTGTTTCCGTGATTTAAATTGGTATAGTCTCTCTAAAATATGATTGTGGGTATGCTAAACCTAGCGTTCGGTAGGGTCTTATGAGCTAGTATTATGGGAGCACGATCAAAGGGAATGCGAGTAATAAAACGACCGAAAATAACTCTTATTTTATTTTCCATTGGTGTTGACTATTTTAATATATAACAATCCAAAACTTTTTCGTTTGAAATAACTATGTGCGATTTCTAAAATTATTATTATTATATAAATTGGGTCTTGCACAGAAATAAAGTGATATCAAAATGTAATCAGTATAACATCCACATTCCGAACAAAATTCGAACCATGATCGGAGACCGGAGTCTGGTCTAGAACATGTACGGAGCTATTATGGGGTCTGCGTATAGCGTTTACTCTTTGTTGATATTAGAATAATTTGTGATTAAGTCACGTTATAAAAGAGATTATAAACATAAATTATAATAAATTTGTTCAATTAAATTAATTTCTCAGAATCATAGCTTGTCTAGCAGTTTGCAACGTTACTGGGGAAATTCGCACTCACGGAGGCGTGACGTTAGGTAAAATGTCCACTACTCAATTACCGATAGCTTGACATTTGCAAACTAGAAATTAATATTTTTAAGTACGATTTTGAATATGAAAATTGCAGTTCCAGTAGTAATTTGGGCAAAATTCAATCAGAAATAAATTACTGTTTATGTATATAGTGATCTGTTCATATTCCAGAATTTCCATAGGTCAATTACATCTACAATTAATTGAAATATTATGAAAACATAGCCCGATTCTACACAGCCCGAAACTATATGCACGTCATAAGACCTGCAGTCGTAACACATAAAATTCTTTTTATTTTTGAATGAGTTACGGATAAAAAATGTAAGACAAACATAGCAATAGAAGAAAATTTAATAGAAAAACCGGCCAAAATCGTCTTTCAATGATATGAGTCTTTATACCTTCTATATAACTCTAATTGTCTTGATTGAGACGATTATTCTACGTGAGTTTTTGTTCCTTCTTAATTTTTTTCTTTTTGAACAGTTACAGCCATGAAAGTTAACCCCTGATTTGTAATGCATGTATATGTAGAAATTCACGACCACAAGCGAAGATTTTATTTTCTTTCAGATCGCTCGTTTTCAACATTTCGCATCGTGTCCATCCCATACATAATGTGCTTACATTACGATTGCTCTACCCCTACGCTATAGCTCACACTCGACCAAACCAATATAAGTTCGATAAGTTCTACAAGTACTACATAGGCGCAAAGATATTTACGTTTTTCCTGATGTCCGTGCAGTATAGGTTTCTTCTATCCTGCTGCCTGCTTCTTTTCGGGTAAAAGAAACCAGTCCATTAGAGAACGATGCACAGTACGGTCGATTGAAATGAATCCTCGAATATCCTTTGAACCAAATGTAGCGAATGTAAGGATCATGGGGAAGAAATGAAAAAAGTGATACTGACAAAATCACATAATACCCTCTTCTCCACATATGAAACGAGAAACGATGAACTAACCAACAAAACGCCTAGTTTTTCTACACCTAACTTTAACTTGTTTTTTCCTTCAAAAGTAAAAAACCGCAAACGTAAATGATCTACTTGTATAAAACAATTTCACATTCATCCAGTTACACTATACTATACTTGATATACTGCAGAACAAACCATATTTTATTATAGATCTTCACTTCAACAAATTCAAGATATGACAAAATTATGCATATACTTGAAAATTGTTTAATAATATGGAAAATGATTCATTTTAGATGTCCGGCTAACGTTTTACTTTCCCCTTAGGTAAGGTATAGTAAGAAAAGATATGTGAGCGGCCAAAATTTCGTAGTCGGGTTTTCGACGGATCTCCACGAATCTCGCTTCGCTGAGTCCGAAAAAGTTGTTTTTTGGTGTTATTGTGCGTGCCTGTGTATGTGTGTGCGCGCGCCCGCGCGCGTGTGTGTGAGTGTGTGTGTGTGTGTGGCTCAGTAAAATTGCGGACAAACTATTTGGTATCTGGGCAGCTGTCCTGCTAACTTGAACCTGGCTGTCAAAATATTTATTTGAAAACTTATAACTGTCTAAATATTGATTTTAGCATAAAACTATCTATATAATGTTTGAAGATGTTTTGAATTTCCTACAAGGTTCGCTAATAAAATTTCTTCTAGAGCTAATGGATTGCTAGCGCGACGTTAAACATCATAGAAATTAAATAAATCGGTACGAGTTCGCACCGCACAATTTTTTTGACATATAAAATAAATCGGTATGAATTCGCACCACACAACATTTAAAATTTATTTTACGTATCATATAGGTAAATCGATGCATTAAATTAGCACCGAACAAGTTTCCGACCTTATCCACTACGATTTCGTCGAACTAGTCGATCGTAAAACTTATTTTGATCGGAAAGTAAAAATTTCCCAGAAAGTTATGGATATCCCGATCAAAATTAGTTTACGATCGATAAGTTCCACGAAATCGTAGTGGATACGACTGGAAAGTTGGGTGGTCCGAATTTAACGCGCAGATTTATTTTGTTTGAAAAGATATAAAGTCGGTTAAATTACCAAAACGACTATTGATTTCCGAAAATTCTGATACACATATTTGTGGAATCATATAAAAGCTATTTCTTTTCTCTCTCGAATGAGGAACAAAAAGTTTGAAGTTCGGAATTACCATTTAAAAAATTACAGAAGTTGTATCCTTTCCGGGTAAACCCAAAGTGCTATTTATCAAGTAATTCCTGAGCATATCTTTGATCAATTTAATGTGAAAAATATTGAAAACAGTTGCATTGATAATTGTCGAATTATTTGAGATTATACTTTTTGGATTGTTTTCAGTTAATGTTCTCTATAGCCGCTATAGTCGTATCACCTAGACGCTATATTCTAGCGTCTAGGTGATACGACTTTTTCAAAATATGAAAAAATGTTTTTAAGTTATAAATTGTGACCAATTGTACCTACCAATTTTAACGACATTGTACCTCTTTAAACCAAAAACTTAGCTAATGACATTCTTGGCAAAGAACATTTTATAATAAATTCTTAAAAATAACACAGAATTTAATGAACTATTGCATATGCGTTTAAATTTAAAATTGTATGTTTAATATCGTAGGTGGCGGTGATTAATTGTTTATCTGTAGGCTTAGCACGCCCCAGCACTTTGTTGCAGTAATTCAAAAATCAACAAAATTAAGCTCTCTGATTTAAATGAGATACGCACAGGCAACTATTTTATAAGGGCTATCAAAAAATTATGTCTGGATGGAATTTGAAAACGATTCAATTGTTTCTCAAAAATAGAACGTACATGTTTCATGTTTAATCAAGTGTGCGCGCATTGGTGATCAAAAAATTGTACTTCTGTAACATCCATCTTGATGGTGATATGAAGATTAATTATTTATTTTACTTTGGAAGTGATGGACGATAATAGCAAAGGAGAACTACTGAGGGACGAATCAGAGCGTGCATATTGAGAGGTGACAACTTCAAATATTTTGTACATATATAAAAGTAAATATTTTTTTATCTCTAGACTTGGAACTTCTAACTAGACTAGAATTTGTGGTTTATGGTTATTTACTAGGCAAATAAATTGATGCGACAGAATGGGATTTTGGGAATTGCGAGGGCTACTGATTGGTGTGCGAGATATAGGATAAATGGTGAGTTGGGAGTACAGAAAGCACTGATATGTGCTGTATTTGGTGTTTGTTATAAGCTTTGAATTGTTGGGAAGCTACTCGAACATCAACAGCTAAGTGATTGATCGCGGTTTCCGTTGCTAACTTTTCAGACATTGCGTGCTCATGGCTAAAACTATACCTGCACGGCTGAACCGGCACTTGGATATTGAATGAGCGATTGGTTAAGTTTTCATTTTCTTGTTCGGTGCGGACATGTTTTTTGCTATAATAATAATTATATTATATTATTTTTTAATTTATTCTACTCTTACACAATCAAGAACAAACAAATTCGGTGCATTAAATTCGCATTGCACAACCTTCCGGCCATATACATTACGATTTCGTAGAACTCGTCGATCGTAAAAGTAATTCAGATCGTAAAGTGGAAATTGTTTAATTTCGATGACATTTAATTTATATTGTCAATTCAGAGTGTCAATGTTATGGGAGCAGCATTGTTCTAATCTATTCTATACTTATGGTAGCAGATATCTTCCAATCCATTAGCTCTAGAAGAAATTTTTTTAGCAAACCTTGTAGGAAAGTTGAAACACCTTCGGACAACATAGATAGTTTCTTGTTAAAATCAATATTTAGAGAGTTATGCGCAAATTAATAGTTTGACAGCCAATAGTTACTTTCGTTACCAGCCGATGTTGTTTATATTTACTCCAGGTTCAATTTTGATGGTCATCTGCCCAAATGCCAAATTTCATCCCCACAGGTTAATTGGTTTGCCAGCAATTTTGTTCACATACTCACAGACACACAAACACACACACACACAAACACACACACACACACACACACACACACACACATCAGACCAAAAAGCCGATTTTTGACATGGGGTCAGCGTATCTCCACAAATCTCCTATACCTATACCTTCGGTATGTGGCCGGAAAGTAAAAATTATAAACATTTTGATAACATAAAATTTAATTAAATACATGACAAACCACCATGCACCAAAACTTTCAAAATGATCAATTTATAAACCATTTCGGCATAAAAAGTAAAAAAGTGAACAATATATAATTAATATTTATTTATTTATTATTTGGGCTCCCCAAATTAATTAAGTGGAAAAATGAAAGATAAATGTTTTTTTCTATGCCTATGTTATCCAGGTTATGCTGAACATGCTGCACATGTAGTTAGTTTTCACAGAAATTCTTTCTAAGGTTAGTAAATGCATGAAATTTACGATATGAAACTTTGAATTGGGTATCATGATATCCAATATCATAACAATATGAAATTTAACTGAAAAGAAAATCAATTTTCTTTCCAATCCATATAACTATAATTTTAATTCGTAAAAGAATTAGAAAGCCAGTTACAAAAAGTGAAAAAAATTGTAGCCAAACAAAGGAACCTAAAGGGATGAAATTTTGTATCTGCGGGCAGCTCTAAACTCTAAATTGTCTATATGTACTAGCTATCTGCCTTTTTTGATGCATTACCTTGGCAGTTATGTCTGGCAATATTCCTTGGCAGAAATATCAGAAATCAGCTAATTAACACTACAGTGGTATCCGATCAGAATTAATCAACGATTTAATCAACTTTGTCTAGTATACGGTCTGAAATTTACTGATTTCTTTGTGTTAATCTGCAACATTGATACATATGATAAACGATTTTGGAAAGGGATGCCAGAATAAATTTACAGCAAAGAAAACATTCGAAATATACGATGTTTGAGCGAATAAAATAAATGAAGCAATAATTTGTAGATTATACGGAATATCGAACGATAAATCACACTCAATAAACGATATTTCTTAATTACATACTGTACAACATTTATTCACTATAATGCACCATTTGTTGACGTTCGAGGGGAATGCAAATCATTACAACTCGAATGTTTGAAGGTTTGCGCATTATTTACTCCAAATACATAATGCATGAACCGATTGAAAAACAACAAATATCGAAGAGGGTTCTTAGCAAAGAAAACTACTTGATTGTGAAAATATAATAATCAAAGCAAACAAGCGCAAAATACTTGTACTTTTATGAGTAATAATGTAAATCTTTGAAAGATTCTTTATGTTCTTCTTAGTTCGTGTTTAACTTTTTCTGTTTCTTTAAATAAGTAATAATAGAGTATGAATGTGAACTCATTTGCAGTGTTCGTGCTGGTAAATAACAAAGTTTTCTGGGACATACCTATAAATAAGTAGAAGTTGTTTTAAAACATATTCGTTTAAAAACAGAAGGAAGACGACAACAAAGGGAGAATTGAACGTGTAGTGTGAATAGGAATGGAAAAGTGTATGCAGCGCAAAAAAATTTGAATATATGAATAGGAAAAATCTCGCAAGCGGAGAGCTTGTCACGGATATTTGAATTCATTAGCTATTTAAATGTAGCAAGGCACGAGTAGAAAGCACACCAAGGGGATTTTTTAATCAGAGTGGGGAGTCGAATGTAAAGCAAAAATGTCCAGCATCGTACTATAACAGATTGTTTTAATGTAGTTTGTCTTTGTAAAAATTAATTGAATAAAAAGTAAAAAAACAATTTTTGTCAATTTATATTAACCGTTTTAAGCCAGATATTCCAAATTAATTCAGTGATGGAAAGTTTACTGTTTACACATTTATTAGAAATGGTAAAATTGTAAAATGTTAGAAGAATTGCAAATTAATTTTACCAATTCCCTTTTCGTTGCCGCTTTTCCTAGCAATTGACTTCAGTAACTGACTTGAGTGAAATTTTGATTTTTAATAAATGATTGAATCGATAATGTTTTTATTATCAATAATTAATATACAATGCTAAAAAGTACCGGATGTGCTGAAAAAGAAAGCGCTCTATCACCTCTACCAAAATCTTTCATATTAATACCATTAATTCCATGTACAATGAATAATTCGGTGTAAAATTACAGATTCAATACACTAAAATTTTCAAAAATTGTTTGATTGCTGAGGTATTCTAGTTTCATTCAATTTGGCTCATAAACACAAACCATATTTATGAATAATTTATAACGCATGAGTGTCGAAACAAGCGTGAATTCGATTTATTTATTGTTGGAGCTGAAACGCAACAGCAGATAAATCGGTATATGTTCACAACGCACAACTTTCCGACCATGTATCATATTTGTAGAAAATAAATTTGATCGGAAAGTGAACACGATATTGATTACATTTTGATGTGACTTAATTTCTGTACAATTTGCTCTGTCCCATCAAAACGAAATTCAGTGCTTGGTCGGATAGTTGTTCTGTGCTAACCCGGACCGCTTTATTTAGGGCGCGTTTTTTTGGTTACGTCCAATAAGTGGAATTGGAAGAACAAAAAAAAACGCAAAGCTGCACAAACCGGTTTGGAGTGGAGTGCGAGAAGTTGGTTGTTGTTCTGCCACCTTCCCTAAAGTCTATAATAATGTATACGTTAACTATTAATAACCATGAACAACGGTAACGAATTTATAATTCGACATGAATACATCACAACGCTGATTATTTTTAATGTATTTCCAGCAATTTTATCGATAATGTCAAAATAATATATGGTAAATCAGCGAAAACCTTCCCCCAATCTTTAATCTTCCGTTTGCAAAGTCTCTCAGACGGTGCAAAAAGTATAAACCGGAATGAGTATTCCGTAGCAAAAAAACGGTTATCCGACATCCAGAAACAAACAGACGGCACCAAAAAAATGTGCCCAACATATTGTGTACTGGGATATGTACGCTTGGTTGCATAACCACAGGCTATACACAATAATAGGCGTATTTCTTTGTAGTAACTTTTTTGACGAGTTAAAGTGAAAGCCAAGAAATGTTTCGTGAAACTGATGGTGCACGTGACCGTTTTCAGAACTTTAAGTACTTACTTTTTAAGTCAAACATATAAATTTGCCCTTCAATATTCAGCAACTTCTACTTGGATCGGAAAAATCGATATTTTTCGTGCACAAAAACGAGAAGCAGAAATGGTAATCTCAAATTTAAACGCGTGAAATCTGGCGTTAACACTCGACGCATTCTATTCAGAGGTAAACTCACAACTGTGCATGCTTTAACTTTTCTAACTGTCTCTGATGAGGGTTTAAAAAGTTGAACTCATTAGAGTGAAATGGTACAAAGAAACAGCTTTAACTTTAACCCGTGCAAAAAGTTAAACAAAAAGAAATGCGCCTAATATTTTTTAAAGCACATATGCAACCAAACGTACACATGAAATTCTAATGGCGAACCGGCATGGCATTAAGTGCAACGCAGTGAAACCTATAAACGAAAATCCAAGTAAAAAAGAGACAAAACATGCATCTAAGCCATATCCCATTTTGAAAATTTTTTTGCATGCAAAGTTGAGTGTTTTTGTTTGTGAGGGTGGCCTGAATAAAAAATAACCCTCACAGACATGTTGAATTATAAGCGTCGGATGTGTACGCTTGATTCCCTTGGCTCCCTTTTCGAGACTCTTATGCCGTCACAAAAGAAAAAAAATCTGATAATTTATGTCCTAAAACGTCCGGACATTTATTCGGACACTAAATGAAATAAATGTCCAAAAAATAAATGTCCGGAACATTAATCATCTCTATTTCAATGTATTATAGATACAGTAGTAGTGGTAGCAGTAGAAAGACAAATAATTATTTGATTAATAAATTAAAATATTTCATATAATCAATCCGAGAGTTAATTAACAGCAAAATATAAAAACTGATGTTAATTAACTGGCGTTTGTATCACCATTAGTACATATTCCCGATCCGGTGCCACCATTATTTCGTGTTTCTTGGATCGAACGCGTATGAAGACCAAATCATTGCTTGGATCCAAGTCACGCACAACGCTTCTTGATTTTTCAGCTAACGAACTTATCAATCCAGCGTATTGCACTGTTATTGCATTGTCCATTGTACTCTTAATTGCAATTCCTTCGCTATTAATTACGATAATGCCCTCCACGCCGTCATGAGAATGCAAGCGTTTCAATGTTTCTTCAATTTCATTCGCCTAAGAAAATAACATTTTCCATCTACGCATTTGAAATATTGGTAATTTTAGTATATTTACCATTTTGTAGCTTTAATTATCCGATTTTGATGTTTTTATGTAGTTTTCAAATTAAAATTACAAATAACGGTTAAAATATCAAAATATGACAAATTGTTTGATTAGATCAACAAAAAAACAAAATATCAAGGATAATTGGATAATATGATGGTCATCAATTCGACAAGTCAAGAAGTATTACTGTATTCGATTTATGTTCATTTGTACAAGTCACTTGTATTTTTATGTTTTTTCTTTCTTTCAGTTTTTGTAATTTTTCTGTTTTTACATATTTTAGTTTAGTTGAACATCTTCGTGTAATGTTAGAGTTAAATTAATAATTTAATCACCTTATCACCACATTATCAATTTTTACAATAAAATTTACAAGTTTTTAACAATGATAGAATTTCTGCTACATAAAGTATATATCGACATTGTCCAACAAAGTTTATGTATCATTTTTCACTTTTTGTATGAGTTGAAACGTTGTCGTCTCATTAATGGTAGTTAGTTTTGTCCTTGTTTCTTTCATAATATAACAATTAATTGAATATTTGGATTAATGTATGATTTACTCTTAAATGATTAAATAATTGTAAGACAAACTACATTCGGAATCCGTGAGCAATTTCAATTAAGAAATGAAATTGGGAGTATAAATTTCATTCATATTACTAATTTTATTACATTAAAATTACAATTAATTAGTAATATGAATGAAATTTGTACTGTGAGTTTGATTGAAATAATTCATAAGTTTTTGTTCTTAATATAATTTCAACAAACATGAGAAATTTGTTTGCGGGTGCAACACCACAACGCTATTAATTAATGAGAATGTAAGTATTAGTTTTCGTGTTATTGCTAAAGTAGTATATTTTACTGTATATTGTGACTGATTATTTATTCACTGCAATTTGTAACATCTGTAATTATAAGTTGATTATTTATAGATTTCAGATGTGATTTCATTTTTAATTTGTTTCTGTTCAGGATTATAATTATGGAAAAATGTACCACAACAATTAATAAATGAAGTAAGTTTTCATTTTGGTAAATAAACCATGAAAAAATTGACCACGCAACCACTCGATACGTTTCTTATACCTTACAACGTAATGAAATTCTGGCGCGTGCTGTCTTAAAACCGGCAGCTCTTTTACAAACCTTTTTTGTGTATAATAATAAAAATGAGTCTGAATTTAAAGCAAATAAAAATGAAATCGTTATTAACTCTCGTCTTATGAATTATTGTCAGTTATGTACCTCTATACAAATTAATTGATTACTGGTTAATTATCGTATAATGAAATGTAAATAAAAAAAAATCAAAATAAATGCATAACAAAAAATCAACATGAAAACATATGTTTTATAAAACTTTCACCACTTATTCTTCTATTCAATAAAAAGTAGTGAAATTCAAACTCAGTAAACTTAGTGAATAAATAATTCCGGAAAATTCTGTTCATACACTGGTACGGTTTTAGATTGTTCCACGGTTTTTCTAGGACCATTCGTCTCCGTGATTGTAATAGATTTGAATATTTCATTCAATTTGTTATGCAGTATATCATGCTGAAAATAAATCAATTATTATTACAAGTTAACGGCTTCAGTTAAGAAAAACGTTTCCCATAAGCAGTTTTTTAAATAAAATAAATAAATGAAGGCATTTATTTATTTTTATTATGTGACATTTTAGGCTTAGGGTACTTAAATGGATATAATTCTTTCACTTTTTTATAAAAATGCAAAATTGAAGAACGAAACTTATTCATGTTTGAAACTTGAAACAATTCACAAACTCTGGCACAAACTTGCTCACAATGTTTTATTTTTACGGTTAATTTGTGACCTTTTGGTCACAAATCTGCGTTTTCCCCACCACCGGACATTTATGAAAGTAATAAAGAAGAGCAAACATTTGGTTTGTTCCAACAAAGCAGCAAACTAGTTCGGAACTGTCCGACGCATGAGCAGTTTTAAAAAAACGTTGCTTTTTTAAAACTGCTCATGCGTCGTACAGT
>JARJEB010028354.1:0-18671 GCA_030264535.1 Liometoxenus newtonarum
CCAAAACAAGACCGGATTTAGTTAAACTGTGGCCTCCAAGCGAAAATCCATATAACAATTTTAAGAACAAAAATGAGAAGGTTGGGCACTTTTGTAGTAAAGTTTAGTTAGGTTAGAGCAGGGGTCGGCAGACTTGCCAGTGACAAGAGCCAAGTTGTGAAGAAAACATAAATAACGAAAATATCAGAGAGCCAATTTTTATCTAGCCGATAAGTTTTGCAGATCAAAAAAAAGCTCTCAAGTCTCAAGTACTAAATTAGTAACTGCTATATCCCAGAACACGGTGACCAAAAAAAAAGCTCTCAACTCAAGTCATATCCGAGAACGCAGTGACCAAAAAAAAAGCTCTCAAGTCTTATGTCCAAGAACGTGGTGATCAAACAAACAAACAATAATTCTTATTATGTGCGAGTTGATGAGTTGATGCCTGGAGAGCCGCGGTCTGCCGACCCGTGGGTTAGAGGAACCTAACCTGTCCTGCACCGATCCATTCCTTCATTCTATCGTTCATTCGTGGCACATATATATCAAAAACAAAACCCGATTAAGTTAAACTGTGGCTTCCAAGCGAAAATCCATATATAAAACTTTTAAGAACAAAAATGAGAACGTTGGGCACTTTTGTAGTAAAGTTTGGTTAGGTTAAAGGCTAGGCAAGACCGGATTAAGTTAAACTGCGGCTCTCAAGAAAAATGTTAAGAATAAAAATGTGTGCTCGAAATAAGAACGTTGGGCACTTTTGTAGTAAAGTTTGCTTAGGTTAGAGGAACCGGTCCTGCACCGATCCATTCCTTCATTCCATCGTTGCACCGTTCATTCGCGGCTCGTTAATTAAAACATCAACTTGCTCGGACTCGCGAAGGGGTTTTTCTATGTATACTTTAATTTCTTTCGCATCGACGTCGCTACTTAATATATTAAAATTTCCAAATTAAAAACGAAACCATTCGATACTAAGATTCAGGAAAAAAATGTTCTAGATACGAAATTGTACGAACGGTAAGAGCAAAACACAAAGGAATAAAATAATATAGAAAACCGCAGAGAAGTGTAACAAGGACGTGGACGTAGTTTGCTTGTTGCTATTCGATTTGCCATTAAGTTATAAACTTATAAGTTTCATGGTTTCGTTTCATTCATTAGTATAGTTTCACCGTACCGTTTCGTTTCTTCTACGGCTAGGCTACGCTGACTCAACGCCTATTAACGTGCTTTCCAACTACATTTAAGCGTTCCGTGAAAATGACTAATGCGAATGGGAATGAAGTGTACTTAATGATAAAAAAACAAGCAAATTTCCAATGTTTCATGGCTCATTGTTGGTGACTGGTGAGTGTAGTTGGTGTTCTTTTAAAGTTCAGGCTAGGGATGAGTTTTTTTTGTCTTCGAGCTTCCAGTCATTCCATCGTTTCCTGTTGGCGTAGGGGGCTTGATATTATCACGCCACTAATAAAATTATTAGTAGAGCTAACCACTTAACTCCAAGTTTGAGTTGAGTCAGCTGAATTCTCAAGTTAAGTGCTTGAATTTGAGAAATAATTTTCAAAAAAGAAAATTTCCTTTCAGTTTCTCGTTCGTTTGTTGCTTAAGTCTTCAGGGAGCAGACTCAGAGCAGGCTTCAGGCTCAAGTGAAGGGCACTTCCCACTTTTTCCTTGATTCGTTTCTTGCTAAGTTGGAGCTTGTCTTGGTATAATGTTAAAGAATTGGAAAGGCTGTTTTTCGAAGCAAAATCCCTCTTCTTCACTGAGAGACGATGTCAGGTCTGGTCGATGGCATGGCAGCGTATCCTGTCTGTGTCCGTCAGTGTCAGTTTGTAATAGTAATGTATAACAGGTATGGACACGGACGATAATTTCGTTGATTGCTTAGCGCAGCATGTAAGCGAGTCGAGTCGAGTAAAAACCATCTCCTCAAGCTCATAAACGGAATGCTGGCTGGTTCACTGGTTGGCTGGTTGGTTGGTTTGGTTGGTCGACCGTCGACGTCGAGTCGGAGCGCGATAACAGGAAATGTGAATACATTGTTGTCGGATTTAGTCGAAAGTTACATTGTGTTATTGAAGTCCCTCATTTGAATTTCCCAAGCGTAGGATGCGATTACATTGTTTTACTAGCATAACAATAATGGCGTTTTATGATTGTCGTCGAACTATTGCTGATTATTGTCGTAATTAACCGTTTTATTAAAGGTTTCATGTACGTGTGGCAACAGCGTCGTGTAATGTCAGACGTTGTTCGGGTCTGAACTAGGGGGAAAAACATCGAGGGCAACACGGTGCTGCCGCTTTGCTAACGCACGGCGAACGAACACACTAACCCGTACAGCGAGCCAGCGATACAGTTGCCAGTTAGTGATTCGCCATGGCCTCTGCTAAAGAGACAGCAACATTCTTCACTCACGGCACTAGTATGCAATTCGAACAAGTATTGAAATTATATCCGCAAGCCCTACGTCTAAAAGCTGAAAGGAAAACGAAGAAGCCGGACGAACTCGTCAAATTAGACACTTGGTGAGTACAAAATTTTAACGAAATATATTTTTTATGTCATTGAACTCCTTCTATGTATGTTTGCTCTGCTCTGCTCGGCATTTATATCTGACTAGAGTCGAACGACGAATGCACCATACTAACACACACCACCCTCGCGATATCTTAGCGGGACGGTCATTAAAATCACAACAGTCACGTGATATTGATGACAAGTGCACGTTGTTTTACAAAACAATTTTTGGTAATTTTTTTTCACTCCGAAAATACGAACGTATGTGCTTATGTTGTTGGCGACGTTCGCAAATGGATGCCATTACGCTGTGGAAAACATACGAAGTGTTTTCGTTGCATCGATTTTATTTGCCACTGAAAATTGTTTGAGAACTTCATCAATCAACAAATGAAGTAATAAATTTTCTTGTTTGCTAAACAAATTTTGTTTTTGTTTTTTTTCTATGGTGTTTTGTTTTTTCTTTTGTATACGACGGACCGTAGTTGGAACGTTCGTTTCACAAAATGGTGCCTGTTCAGTGTTCAAGTGTTCAAACAAAGCAAACAGCAATGGAAACTTTACGATACTAAATTGCAATTGAAATCATTTTCTTATAGAGCCGGCGAAAATTTATGCCGACCGCGTTTTGTAAACATAGCAATTTTTTGAATAACCGCGCGAGTGATCCGCTTTTAAACGATTTAAACTATTAAAGATTATCAAGGTAATTGAAGTGGTGGGGAATTCAAGCAAGTCAGCGACTCGAACGTGTTACGCGATTTTGTTGTTGTTCATTGTTGTGTTTCATTAGTCAATAAAACTTATTTCAACAATTATTCATTAATACATTAGGTATCAAAATGAGTTACCGAAAAGGATCAAGAGCAGAGGTAAAGACGCTCATATGGTACACGAGGAACTGGTGCAAACGATGAAATGGAAGCAAACTCGCGGTAAATTCTATCCGCAATTGTCTTATTTAGTCAAAGTGAACACCCCGAGAGCTGTGGTTACCGAGACCAAAAAGGCATTCAAAAAGCTGCCCAATCTTGAACAGGCCATCACTGCCCTTTCTAATCTCAAAGGTGTTGGAACTACAATGGCTTCAGGTAATTGTATTGTTGGTTTTTGTTGTTTCCTTGTACATACTTTTTTGTTTCGTTTTGGTAATGAGTACGTTGATTCGAAAAAACTATGATGTTTTGTTTTTAGCATTGTTAGCTGCAGCTAGTCCTGAACGTGCTCCATTCATGGCCGACGAGTGCCTAATGGCAATTCCAGAGATTGAAGGAATCGATTACACTACCAAGGAATACCTCAAATTTGTTAATCATATTCAAAGCGCCGTCGAACGACTTAACAAATCGAAACCTTCAGATTCAACAGATTTGTGGTCAGCGCATAAAGTCGAATTAGCTATTTGGACACATTTTATCGTCACGGAATTGAAGCCCGAATTGCTCTCTAGTAAGTAACTTCTTCATCTTCTTTTTGTTGTTGTTGTTTTCTTAATCTTCTTTTTGTTGTTGTTTTCTTCATCTTCTTCTTTTTGTTATTGTTGTTTTCTTCATCTTCTTTTTGTTGGTGTTGTTTTCTTCATGTTCTTTTTGTTGTTGTTAATTGTTTTTCGGTTTAGCTGTGGGTTTAGAAAATGGTAACTCGATTCCGCCGGTCGTCCATCAGAACGGCGATTCGTTGGACGCGACCACATCCGACGAAAGCAATCAGGATCTATTGAACGGTAAGACGACGAGCGTCATTGATGAGGACACCACGTCATTCACCGAGGATAGCATGGATAAGCCGTCGACGCCGATCATCGCCAACGAGGAGACGAACGATAGTATCGTCTCGGAATCGACGAACGATTCGGCGAACGTCGAATTTAATAAACGATCCTTGGATGATGATTCCAATTCGGATGATCCGTCAAGCAAGAGACTTAAAGATGATATAGGTGATAAGTGACAACTACGATCTATTCCATAACTGTTTTAAGTTCTAAGGTTTATTATTCTTTATATTATTTTCAAATTTTCTTAAATAAGTTACAAACAACAACAAAAACAATACACTACACACCAACAGAACAACAATAAAGTAATAAATCAACAAACAACACAAGAACGTCAAACAAAAACAAAAATATTATTAAACCAAGACTTCCATGAAGAGAAACGCTGAGTGTTGGAACATTTTCATAATAGACAATTTAATTTTTGTTTTAAATAGTCAAATATTTGCTTCATGCATGCAAGAATTTAATTAACTTGATTCAACGAAGAGTTCAAGAAATTTCAGTTTTTTTCATACCAGGATTTGCGTTCTTGTCACACAGAATTACGAAATAATTTTTCATTTGGAACACAAGAAGTTTGAATAAGAAGTATTTTGATAAATAGGTATTTTTATACAATTTGTATGAATGTTGATGATAACAGAAATATTAATTGATTTATTCTTAAAATTAAAACTAAGTTATCGATGAACAAACATGCTGGCAAAAAAGTCATATCCTCCAACGAACAACGCCTTAAATTAATTTAATGAACAAAAACCGGACGTTGCAGCGTTGCCGTTCTTCATTGGAGTATATTTTGACAGCATATAACCTCAATTGTGTTGAAAAATTGATTGTTTTTATTTGTCTCTTTGTGTATTTTTTTTTGTGTATGAAGTGAACGAGCCAATTATGTGTAATGGAGATTAAATTAAAATGTATGTTTATTTCGGTCGTTCCTTGATTCTTGAATGATTTACAATATTTGTAAAGATTAATTTATGTACTAGCAATAGACTTATGAAGAAAACTTATGAAAATAGAATACAAACGAAACAAATAATACTTATTTATCAAATTACACCAGTTACCAATATTCACATATTAATTAATTAATTAATAAATTATATAAAAAAAAATTATTAGATTTATATTCATAAAATGTTCGTACACAATTTCGATTCAGACTCAATTTTTCCTTTAAATTGCACTCGAAAAAAAATTACTTCTAATTTTTACGTACGATTAATTAATTTTGTAATACAATGCATAAATTTAGGTAATTTATTTTTTCTTCGTGAATAATAATATGTTAAAACAATACTTATATTGATAATGAAATTATAATTTCGTTTTTTCCTCAAACCCATAATTGTTTAATAATGGCAAAGAGAAGACGGGAAACAATTCGAAAACAAGTAATTTCAAAAATACGATAAAGGTCGGTTTATGATTGACATAATAACATATTAGGTGAATCGTAAACCGTCCTTAAGATTTAGATAGACTGACTCAATTCACGTGAACGTTAAGCAAACCGATAACTTATTTGTACATTCCAAAAGGTATATGGAAAAGAAAAAGTACATTCACACAAAAACAAGTAAAGTAGTAGGTAACTTGGTAACATTAAGGTTAGGTTGAAAAAAAAAAGAGAAAACCTAGACAGATAATTGTAAATAGATGTTTTCTAAAACTTGTTTTACTCTAATTACTTTTATTAAATTGTAATTTGTTACTATTCAATTTGTTTGTGTGCACTACTGCGCATGCGCATATTGAAACTGTACTAAATTAAGTTCGGAACGAACAATCCGAATACTTTTCTTGATCAAAAAAAAAAAATAGAAAAACTAAGAATATTACTATTTTTGTTGGTTCCAAAAGACTTAATTAAAAAGTAATATTGATAATTATATAAATAAATAAAATAAGGTTAATGATACGAAACGAAACTGTCAAGATACACACCAAAATGTAAATTTTCATATATTTCAATTATTTTTCAGCTGCTAACACAAACCATTGAACGATTGAACAGTTTTTTAGATACTTAGAGTACAAAGAATCAAATAATTCAAATAAAGCTGAACAAAAAACGATTAATCACTTAAGATGTATGCATAAATTTAATTATTTAGAAATTAATTATGAAGACGATTACACACTGCGACTCGTAATAATCTAAGATTGAATTGTAAAATGACAAGAAACAAGAAAAGGAAATTGATTTGATAAGATGAACAGACTCCTCCCACAAATTGGCGCCAAATTTGAATAGACTGCTTGCTATTGGTGCATTCAAAATTGACGGATAAACGTCAATAAAAAAATCAATTAAGGTAGAAATAAAAAATCACTTACCTTTTTAGTTTCGATACCAATTTGTGTCACATGAACACATGAGAACGCGCTAGTACATATATAATTAATTATTGTAAATGACAGATGGCGATGGCCATGATTGGATATGAAATTCAAAACGCTTGATTTTAATGATTATGATGATAAGTATATAAATATATATATATTATATTATTAAAAAAGTAACAAAAACACAAAAAATATAGTAAAACAAAATGATGATAAAAATAAACTAAAGACAAAAGTAATTTTTGATGATTACGATGATTAAATGAAACAAATAACTGAATGCCTTTATGAAATAATACTGTAGTATGTATACACTTTTACAAAACTAGTTAGTTTATTTATGATATACATAATACTATTATAATAACATAGCGAAAAGTTATTTTTATCTCGATAATGGCGACGAGCATTTTTCCTTAGCTAAAATAGTTAATAATAATTTCATCTTGACATCTGTCAAAAAGGTGACAGCTATTCAATTGCGCTGTTGTCATTTAGTTAACTACTTGATGTATTATTTTATAGAAATAGAATACATAAATTGGTAAGATGCTCGTTGTTGGTACTCAATTTCTGTAAAATATCAGTTTGTAGATGAGTTTGAGGTTTTTTGTAGGATATTTTCATAAATATAAATCTTTCACGGCTAAAAAAAAACACGCAAGTTTCGTTTTAATATAGCATTTATTGATAATCAAATTGTTTCACCTTACAAACCATTTCATGTTTCATTCATTGTAATAGACATTTATAATCTATTCTAACGTTATTTTCTTCGGCGTGTGTCACTTTCATATTGATAGTTCAAAATGGCGGGTCTTGTATGTGACAGCACAGTGTTGCCAAGTGCGGACAATCAGTTTTATTCTAACTACGACGAGACTAATGCATGTAAAAAAGTTGTGCTTGTTTTTTTTTGTTATTATTTGCAGTACATAAAACTGTTTGTTAAATGAGTTTTCGAAAGGATCCCTGTCAGAACGGTAATATTAGTTTTACACATTTAAATTCACGATTAATTTATGTACACAAGAAACTAAAAAAATAATTTTTGTTCTTATGGATGAACAAAAATTATTTAGATAAAGGGTGGTTTCGGAATTCTGAACGTACGTTGAATGTTTGATTCATCGTCTCGTCACCCTATTGACGATGAATCAAACACACAACGTACGTTCAGAATTCCAATTTTTTGTTCATTTGGTACTATCAAATGATAATCTCGTTTGGTTCAGTTTTCGAAATTATCTTTTCCTCTTTTTTTGTTAGGTGAATGCTTTGCTTAAACTTTTTTTGTTTTTGTTTTTTTTGGTGAAAGAAGAAAACAAAATATCATAAAAATAATAAACTAAAGTAGGTAGTACAGAATCTGGAAAATAATATAATAAATTATCTAATGCGTGACGTTGCGTGGTAAATTGCACATCTCGCAATTTTGCGTCGTTGACGAATTCAGAAAGGTGCAGAACGGACAGGTCCATTGCGGTCCACTTGACGTATTCCCTACATCGATATGACCACCAACCGCACTTCCGGGCCTTAAATAAAAAAAGGAATCCATGGAATTCCCCCCGGACTTGGTACGTTCGTTAAGAAGACTTACCTGGAATTTGGTGGCGAACTAGCAGCGATGAGCTGCTCCAAAGTGGCCCAGTGTTCCGACCTCGACCACTCCCTAGCAGCAGCTTCGTCCTTATTCTGAATTGCTTCGAGCAGACTGCCCATGAAGTCCCGCATGGGCAGCATGTCCATGGTGGCGATGTAGAGCAGCAAATGGAAGTCACTGATTGCATTCAGGAATTCATCGGGCCGAAATTGCGAGAGATATTGGGACAAAGCATTAAAGTCCTGAATGTGGCCATCGACGAAACGATTTTCGACGGGGAACGGCTCTTTGATTGCGTCTGGATTGAACGTGTAGATGGGAGTCATTGGTGTTGAAGTGGGCACGTCCAGAAGGAGGTATTCAACTGGTAGCGGACGTGCTAAACGAGACACTTCATTCCCGTAGATGTCCTTTTCCTGTAAAAGACAAAAATGGAAAATTGATTAGAGCTGTTAACATAGACCAGACAAGGCCAACAATTATAACGGTCTTATAAAAGATCATTAATTCCGACAATTCCGTCAATCCGTAATTGACAATAGACATATTCCCATATGCAAAAAACATTTTCCGACCCGTAAGCGTAACGTAAGCGAAGCTTTCCGGTGCAGTCGGCGTGTGGCGCTTTACTCCGCCGATGCGCAGTCATCCTGATTTTGCGTGGGTCGAATCGAAACGAAACGAAACGCGGCCGGGAGCAGGAAGAAGGAAGGTTGAGGTTGAATTGACGGACGACGAGGACGACACGAATGGTTAGCGAGGAAAGCAAGCGCGGGGGCTCGTTGGTATTGATTGCGTTTTGAATTGCCCGCGCTCGGGGGTCCCGTAACTCACACGCAACTAAGAGCTGTTGATTATATATCTATATACCCACACATATATATGTATATACATGTGTTGAGAATCGTTTTGGCCGAGCTGTAGAACGCGCGGCTTGGCCAGCCTCCGGTGACGGCCAAGGTCGCGCATTTCCACCAACCCACACAAACACAGACACACACAAACATACACACGTACTGTAAACCGTCAACCGATTCTCTCTCGCGAATGGCGTACCCGTTCAGTCGTCAACATGATGTGGCCCATCGTGTAGCGGCCACCCGTAACTATACATATACAATTTTACATTTAACAACAAAAACAAAAAAATACAAAAACAATTTTAAGTTAATCGTCTTCGTCGTCCTCGTATATACCGTTATTATAATCCGTATAATATCCGAATCGTCGCAGTCTCGTTTGTCGTTTCGTCGGATTAATTACAAATTAATTAACTTCGTCGATATGTTGTTACTACAATTCGGCGGGTACGCACATAATAACTATAAATATATAAATAAATAAAAAAAAAAACGTTTCACTTTCGTTCGTTTGGAATAAAATAAAATAAAATAACGAAAACGAAGATAACTTATAGAAGAAGAAGAAGAAGAAAAAACGAAACGATTGAATTGAATTTTTCCGGGTTTCTTTTTATTATATATATATATATATATATATTACATCACATATAGTTACCGCATTTAGTAAGAGAACGTAACATAAAGTACAAAAAGCATATTCAAATGTAACACTCTTTCTCTCTCTCTCTCTCTACATATATATATATATATATATATATATATATATGTATTTAAATACACGATAAATATTGGAAACAACAAAACAAAAAATACGAGCGCGAATCTACCAAAAGAAAAAAGAATAGAAAAACTCGAAAACTTATTATAAACGAAACCTAAAGCAAGTTCATTTTCATCGCTCTATAAATATGAATAATTATTTACACATTATGTAAACAAAAGAAATATACTTACACACATACGACCAAAAAAGAAAATAAACAAATTTAAATACCACAAACAAAACAAATAACTATTTAAAGAAGAAGAAGAAAAAGAAAATAAGTACGTATTAATATTATAAATATATTTTATCGGATTTTTACTAACTACACTACGAAAAGGCTGTGCTAATCTCACGTTTAAATTAATAAGAAGAAAAATACGAAACAAACA
This sequence comes from Liometoxenus newtonarum, assembly GCA_030264535.1. Classification (NCBI taxonomy): domain Eukaryota; kingdom Metazoa; phylum Arthropoda; class Insecta; order Coleoptera; family Staphylinidae; genus Liometoxenus; species Liometoxenus newtonarum. The sequence goes on from JARJEB010028354.1 coordinate 10,262, forward strand.
AACAAACAAAAACAAAAACGAAATCGCAAACCAAAAAAAACCAAAAACCAAAAAATCGATTAGAATACCTATTTATACGAAAAATATAATTAGTGGACAAGACAAGACAACTCATCACAATTTCCTTCTTTGGATAACAAGGATACAGGATAACATATTGAAAACGAAATTGACATTGAAAATAAACGGTAAGATTATATTGAAGTGCACCTTCATTATTAATTTTCCTTCTTTTTTTCTTTTCTTTTCTTTTATTGATTGTATTATGTGGTTATGTAGATATTTTCCTGATCTGAAGAGGATCAGTTGAGGATTGAGTGTAAAGTGAGAATGAGAAAGTTTGGGTGAATGACGTGGTAATGGTGTAGCTCCAGTATCCCAATAAGAAAGAAAACGCGCGCGAAACGATTTCCAGGCACGTTACACATTCGCATATAAGTACTAACTATGCCTATGCACAAATGTATTTTGAGTTGTTGAGGGTCAGACATGCGTTTTACCGCACGGGCAAAAAAAAACAGGAAGTTTGACAGGAACCGAGCAGTCGATTATGATTTGCCGATAAAAATTATCGAGAAATACCAACAATTTGAACAAATATCGTACAAATATTGTATAAATATTGAGTGAACGATTTGCGAATGAACATTACAAAATTACAAATACAATTACGAGCATGTGACCTTGAATTTGTAGTTTATGTAATGATAAACGACATTCATTAATGTGTCGTCGTTTTTTTTGTTTGTTATCCGGCACGTTATTATTATTTTTTGTTACAGTAGTTTGTGTGGATAAAATCGAAAAATGGATTCGACCGAATTGGAAGACCTAATCCTCTGCGATTATTGCAAGCAAACATTCAATGATAACGACCAAATGCCTAAATTGCTGTCCTGCAAGCATCACTTCTGCCTGAAATGCATTCGTTCATCGTTAAGTAAAGGTCAGGAAATCTACTGCGTCCATTGTTGGAAGCGCACCGAAGTCGGCGAACTTGGTGTCGATACGCTGCCAACGTACAGTGCCATTCTGCATTTATCCAAAAACCTCAATCAATTCAAACACAACCATTCGATATCGAAACTGAACGAGAATGTGAAACAATCATCGCAAATTGTTACCGGCGGCCACGGCCAGGCACAGGCACAGCAACAGCATCAACATCAGCAGCAATCGACGAACAAAATGCTATCCGAGAATTGTCACACGCATGCCATGCCATTGGCATTATGGTGTCAGACCTGTTGCGTACCATTGTGTCGTGCCTGCGCATCGACGAGCGAGCACACGAATCATCAGATCAAATCGCAAAACGAAACGAAAGATCAGTTGATCGTCGAATTGCAGAACGAATTGCAATCGATGAACAAGATGCTCAACGAAACTCAACGATTAGCTGTGCAACAACGCGAATTTCTGCTGAAGATTTTGGAAGCGTGCATCACGTTGAAGACGCATGTCGAAGCGGATCTGACCAACAATGCGACTCATATCGAACTGAACGATATTCGGGAGCTGCTTGGCAAATTCCGGATGAATTTATCGATGTCGGATAGCCTGAGCGATGTGCAAAGCTTGTATGCGAGCCTGAACGTGGAGAAGCAGCGATTGCAGGTGCGCTACCAAGAAATGTACCTCCAGTATCAACTGGATGACCTAATACGCAATTCGACAGTCGTCTTCGACTTTCAGTTACTCAAACAGGCGCTCGGAAACATTCAGAATGGTGAAGTGCCATATACTGGTAACCGTTCTATGACGAACCAGCAGAATCCCATACTGTTCCTCGCCAACTATTGCATGTCCCAATTGTATTCCCGGCATGTGGTCAACAAGCAGATCAACGGCAACGTCGAATACCATCAGCCAGTGCCAACAAACTATCTCAATCCGATGCCACAACACGTCATGCACCAGGGGAAGAACTATGATGCAATCATGCCGTCGCATCACTCCCCGGTGCAAATGCAACGTGCACCCGTCAACGTATGCCCGCTGTTCTACTTCAGTTTGGAGGTGAATGGAGCGCCCATGGGACGCATCGTCATTGAAGTGCGAGCGGATGTTGCTCCAAAGATGGCGAAAAACTTTGCGATGCTCGTTACGGGTGAGCAGGGCATGGGGTACAAGGGCTGCTCGATATTTCAATGCTGGGAGGGTGAGAGTGTCATCACCGGTGACTTTGAATTGAACAACGGTCGCGGCGGTCGGAGTGTGTTTGAGGAATCGTTTTTCCTGCCCGATGATACGAAATTGTTGGCGGTGCGGGGTACCGTCGGAATGCGGCGCACACAGAAGCGACATGATAATTTGGGCATGGTCGGCTCGCAATTTCGTATCATACTGCAGGAGATGAGAGGCTTCACCGGAATCTTCGGACATGTCGTTGAAGGCATCGAGCTGGTCGAGAAGATCAGTACTTATGGCGATACGGCTGGTAAACCCACCAAGAGTATTTTGATCGCCAAATGCGGCAAGTTATAATGAGTTTCACTATAATATTCATTACAAAATACAAAAAATTATCATTCATTGCTAAACGAACCGAATTCCGAAAAATTCAAAAAACAAAACAAAACAAAACATAACAAACATTGAAACGTAAAAACCCCTCTTTCTTCGTTTTAAGAAGTAAATTAATTTTACACGATATAACACGAACACATTAACGGTGATCGGAAATGAACAAAGAGATTCAAATTTTTCCCGCGCAAAAATATGAAAAACTAAATATATTTGCGCGCGAAATTTGAAAAATTTGTATCTTCCTCATTCATTTGCCATCACGTCGTACTTATTATTATTATTATTATTATTATTATGATAACAATTTTTGAACGTACAAAATATATACATAATTAATAATGAAATAAATGTTTTCTATATAAATAAGTGTAGCTTTTGAGCAAATGAAAAATGGGCCGTCTATTATAGTTAGCTTTGACAAAGTTTAACAAAACAAGTATAAAGAAACTTTGCGCGCATGCGTATAAATAAATATACGACTATTTTCTTAAAACAAAAAAAAAACTAGCAAACAATCGTGTTTTATCGTAATTCGTGTAAAAAAATAAAACTATTATTAATAGAAAACATATAAACATAAAAGAGTAAGAAAATATGTATATCTATACTAAAAATAGAAGATAGTCAAGTTGTCATTTTCGTGCTCATATTAAATTAAAAAAAAACTTGTGTTCGGACGCGAGATGGCGCGCAACCGGCGAAACGAATAGGAAATATCATTATTTTGCTTGAAACTTGAAAATAAACAAAATATCTGTGAATGCAAAAAGTTTAGTATGTATAAACCGTAAATACACGAATGTATTGACAGTCGTATAATATTTAATTTTCCTAGTTAATTAAACTTAGACAAAATCGCAACGCGTCACAATAATTTTGATCCAAATTGTTTGTTCCTAGTTACTAACAAAAAACAGTTAACACGAAAGTTGCATTATTGCAATCTATGCGCTACCGCGCATGCGCACCAAAAATTTGGGTATTGAATCATTTATATAAACTTCCAAACATATATTAAAGTATAGGGTATAGGCGCGAAAGGAAAGTATTGTGATCATGAGAAAATTTCAATTTTTTTTGCAACTTTTGTTTTAACTGGGTTTGCATTTAAAATTATTTAAAGAATTTTGTGAAACAAACACAATACACGTTGATAACAATGAACAATATCTACATGGCCTATTAATGGAATTACCGAACGCTTCTTAATCGTAGTTTCTTAAAAGATTATATTTAAATTATATTAATTCGTAGAAAGAACAAGATCGAAACTTACTATCGAAAATCTCGAAGAATATCGGAATCTATATTTTTTTATGTCAGAAAATGTGAACTATAAGCGAAGAAAAAATAATAACAAATAATAGAACATATATATATATATATATATATATATATATTTACTATATATTATAAATTTATATATCGTCACGTTGAAACTATTTATATTTATTATTATCTAGGTATATATATTTTATTCGCTGTTGAGAGAGTTAGTTTTGACAGTTTTGACAGTTATGACATTCTCTGCATATCTTTCAAGTAACAAAGAAAAGAAAAAAAACGAAAAAAAAAACATGCATATTACTATTATTATTAGATTACTATCGATGTAAAGAATGACAACCAATAACTTAGTTATAGGTTATAGCAATGCATGTATGTAACGTATAAAATGTAAATGTATTCAAATTTTTCAATTTCATTGGTTTGCATCACTGAAGTGTTGATTGAATATTTAAGAAATTGAAAATAGGATAACTTTTTATTAAAATACGGTCCGGTCCGATCGACAATTGTTTGTCATTGATCATTCCTGCGCTATCGCGCATGCGCACCGGACGCTATCTTACATTACTTGTAGATCGGACTTACGTTTCAGGTTATTGTAACAAAACAGTATTGAAATCACTTTTACGTTTATATAATTCCACAATTAATATTACTACAATTATTTTTGTGAACTAGTCGTTTTTTTAGAAGTTAAGGTTTTTTTTTGTAAGTAAGAATTTGTTGTTTGTAAGGTTTTAATGAAAACACATTGCAAATAAATTATGCATACCTATACATATACGTAAAGAATTTTGAAATTACCAACCGCAGCGAACCGAAACGAAACGAATCGAAACGAAAGCCGAACAAACAATAAAACTTCATTCGAAAATCGATCATACTCACGGAACATTGGTGACAATCAAACGATAGCTCGCATTGCGTCTGAATGTCTAATGAGTACTTTTTTTTCTTCTAATTTACCTATCTATACGGTGTAAATGAAAGTGAAAGAAATCGAAAATGAGAAAAAGATGAAAAAAAAAATAAACAAGAAAACGAGAAAATAATTGCCCGTCAATGTGCAGACAACGATTAATGAGCTCTACTTAACACTCGATTGTGTATTTATTTTATAATTTCTCATTTCGTAGTAAATGGAAAACGAGAGGAAATCTAACCTAAAAATAATATAGGCAAACTTTTTTGAAATGTAAATGATGTTAGCGATGAAGTTGTTTAATTGCGCTTAGCCTACAGTTGATTAGTAGATAACAAAATCATTATTCGCTTTAGTAGAACTACTAGTGCTTGTAGTATTAGAATTAGTACTCGTAGTATTAGTACTAGTATTTCTAGTGTTGGTACTAATACTTTTAGTATTAGTACTTGTAGTATTAGTACTACCAACCACTAGTAGTATTAGTGTCCTATTAATACTAGTCCTTGAAGTATTACAACTAGTATTTTAAGTATTAGTACTAGTACTTGCAGTATCAGCATTAGTATTTGTAGTATTAGTACTTGTAGTATTAGCACTAAAACTGCGAGTACTAGTACTAATACTACGAGTGCTAATTCTTATACAACGAGTACTAATTCTAATACTAGTACTAATACTCTAATACTAGTAGTAGTATTAGTACTAATACTGCGAGTACTAATACTAATACTACGAGTACTAGTACTAATACTGCGAGTACTAATACTAGTAGTAATTTTAGTACTTGTAGTATTAGCATTAGTACTAAAACTACGATTACTAGTACTAATACTAATTCTGATACAACGAGTACTAATTCTAATACTAGTACTAATATTTTAATACTAGTAGTAGTATTAGTACTAATACTACGAGTACTAATTCTAATACTAGTAGTAGTATTAGTACTTGTAGTACCAGTACTAATACTACGAGTACTAATACTAGTAGTAATATTAGTACTTGTAGTATTAGCATTAGTAATAATACTGCGAGTACTAATACTTCGAGTACTAATACTGGTATTAGTATAGTACTTGTAGTACTAATACTAACACTACAAATACCAATTCTAATACTACTACTAGTAGTAGAATTAGTACTCGTAGTATTAGTACTAATGCTAATACTACAAGTACTAATACTACTACTAGTATTCGAACTAGTATTAGTACTAGTACTCCCAATTTTAGTACTAATGCTAATACTAATTCTAATACTAGTAGTAGTATTAGCACTTGTAGTACTAGTACTAATACTACGAGTACTAATACTAGTGGTAATATTAGTACTTGTAGTAGTAGCATTAGTAATAGTACTGCGAGTACTAATACTAATACTGCGAGTACTAGTACTAATACTAGTAGTATTAGTATAGTACTTGTAGTACTAATACTATGAGTACTAATTCTAATACTAGTTCTAATACTGCGAGTACTAGTACTAATACTGCGAGTACTAATACTAATACTACGAGTACTAATACTAGTAGTAATATTAGTGCTTGCAGTATTAGCATTAGTACTAATACTGCGAGTACTAATACTACGAGTACAACAAGGCTTTATCTTTATGGAAAAAAACAACATCCTTTATTTGTGCCTTATGTGTGAACCGCTTTGTAGTTGATTGTGTCGCTTGTGCGAAGGGAAAAAGCATTGATGTATAATGCGATAAATAGATGAAAATAGTTGCTTTGTCGTCGTCATCGTTTCGAAAATAAACTCAATACAAATATACACGTTTGTTGTTAACCAGTTTCATGATTCAGCTTAAATGTTAATAATAACCGAAAATAATCTCATTAGTGATAGTGAAAAATCATTATAAAAATAGTTTTCGACAGACATATGGACATGACGCAATAGTAGACTTGAATTAACTACTAGTCCTTCCTATACTATATTTTTTTTTGAAAAATGCGCGGGAAGAAATATTTACACACTTAAAAAATAATGTATGCAGACGGATCGAGTTATACTACTCCGAATAGTTTAGATTCATTGAGTTGAAGAAAGAAATGTACATACTGTGTTTAAGCGGATCCCAACAAAAAAAGTACCTGTTTCTATAAATGTGTTTTTCGATGTTATATAATATAAAAATAACTACTTACTATCAATTTATATTTAAAAAAAATACATACTGTATTGTAATGTGTGCAAAATATATACATTAAAATAACTTCGAACATTGCATAACATATTATATTGGACATTTACTCGGGCTGTCCTAGAATAAACAAGTGACATGACGTTTCAGGCGCTATCGCGCATGCGCATCGAATGCAATTTAGCTGCGTCTTACATTTGAAGTTTGAAAATAGTATTTTTTCTTATCGCAACCAAAGGCAATGAATTTTAAATGAGCACAAAAAAGTAAGAAAAATAAATCGAAACGTCTAAATGTTTAAAACGTGCCAACCGAAACGTACCAACCATTTAATTATTTATAACTACCGTTTTGAAAAGTACTTTGTTGCGAACTTATTGATCTCATGAAAAACTAACCAAAATGAAAAAGAAAACCAAGTAAAATTAAAATATATTAACATATCAATGTTCCACTTGTATTTGTAAAATCTATGTACTAATAAAATAAGTTATTCGTAAATGAAGTTTACCAACAAAAAAAAAAGCAAAACCAATCGAATCAGGACTCGTGTCTTTTGTGGTAAAATGTCATTAATGTAATTGTAATGTACGATGTACAAAAATGTAATTAGATTTAAACGAAAGAAAACGAAACTGTCGATGTTAACTTTAAAATTATTGAGATGACGTAGAAATAGAGAAAAAAAAACTTGTAGAAAGAACTTTGTTGTATTTTTGTGTGAGTGTGTGTGGATTGCTGCTTTCTAGTAGACTACTCCGAGTAATTTCTAAGTACGTTGGAAGTACTCGGGAGTAGTTTGAGATCACCTTGTGATTTGAATAAAAGAACAACTTACGAGGATTGTTTTTTTGTCATTCGATTTAAATTTTTGAGTGCAACACCCAGTATAATATAAATAATCAGTGATAGCAAGCCGGTTTGCATCGGTGCAAATAGACAGGGTTTGCACCGGGTGCAATCAAAAGTTTGCACTAAATGCACCCAATTGGTGCATTTATTATTGCATCCGGTGCATTGCACACTCAGAGTAGTTCAGATCTGCTCAAACTAGTTGCGAACTACTCAGAGCAGTGACATATCGAACGCATAAAATGTGTACAAACGATTGCACTCGGTGCAAATGCCATCACTAAATATATTTAAAAAAAAAAAACAACTAACTTACCTTGTAATAGACGTCAGGAACATATTGCTTATCAGAAGACTCCCTGATGTACCCCAACTCCGGAGCATCTTTGGTCGGAATAAAGCAATTATCACGAACCAACGCCATGCACTGATTGGACACTTGATAGCCTTCCATGTGGACCTGATTAGTTTTATCACCTGAAAACAAATTACTTTACAATTTACATAGTTTTGACAGTCCATTTCGATGGTATTGACGTTTATGCAATTTTACCGGTTATGCCTTGCACGCTTTCAGTTTAAGCGCTCACGTTTATACCTGACTTGTAAGCGTTTACAGCATGTAAGCGGCCAAATGGAACGCAACCTACGCAATATATGAAC